>JAWQFJ010001323.1:263281-273281 GCA_034096865.1 Theodoxus fluviatilis
CTTGCCCACCCACCAGAATGGCATGTACGGACTGCACCACAGCGTGAACCACTTCCAGTCCTTCGACCAAGTCAAGTCTCTCCCCGTCATCCTGGGCACACACGGCATCAGAACAGGCAAGGATTCGGAAGACGTAGATGAGTGGGTGTAAAGTGAAAGAGAAAAAGTGGTTGGTTGAGGAAGTAGGCAGAGAGACATTCAGATAGACAGACGGACCGACGGACGGACGGACGGACAGACAGACAGATGGCCAGACAGGCAGGCAGACACACACAGACCGACCGACCGATCCGATCCGATCCGACCCGACCCGACCCGACCCGACCCGACCCGACCCGACCCGACCCGACCCGACCCGACCCGACCCGACCCGACCCGACCCGACCCGACCCGACCCGACCCGACCCGACCCGACCCGACCTGACCAGACCAGACCCGACCCGACCCGACCCGACCCGACCCGACCCGACCCGACCCGACCCGACCCGACCCGACCCGACCCGACCTGACCAGACCAGACCCGACCCGACCCGACCCGACCCGACCCGACCCGACCCGACCCGACCCGACCCGACCCGACCCGACCCGACCCGACCCGACCCGACCAGACCCGACCAGACCCGACCCGACCCGACCTGACCAGACCAGACCAGACCAGCCCCGACCCGACCCGACCGACCAACCGTCTGACCGACCGATCGACAGACGGATTGACCCACCGACCAACCGACCGATCCATCGACGGACGGGCGGACGGACGGGTGGACGAATATATTTGTGAAGATATGAAGAATTCTTCAATGTTATCAGTCTCTCTTCCGCTCAGAAAAATGCTTTGTTGTGGTAAAGAGGGTAACGAGTTTTTGTTAGATGCTTTCCTTTTCAAGCGAGCGAAATCCCTCACCAACGAGAAGAGATTTATCTTTTTTGTTAAGGAAAAAGTAAAATCAGCAGATGATTTTACGGTAGGCCGACAATGAGACAAATCATGGCGGTCAGGATATGCCTTGGAAAAAGTGAAGTTCCGTGAGGCCAACGTGTGAGACACACAGTCCAGCAACACTGTGGGAAACTGGAAAGGCGTATTCCTTGTGAAAAGAAACTCGTTCCAGTAAATAACTTGGGATTCTTTCCTACTGCAAATGCAAATTGGAGTAGACATTTCTGGAAATGTCTGAGCATGGAGCAGTTTTTAATATACAGTTGTAAAAAACTCAGCTCTCAACTTTTCACAGGTTAAGGAAATACCCAAATGTAGCAAAATTGACACGTGCATCTCTGCCACTCGTGTGTTCAGGTATCATCGGGAAGAAACACGTTGGGCCGGACACGGTGTACAAGTTCGACTTCGAGCAAACTGAGGAGAACAACAACCTAGACCAGGTGGGACGCAACATCACCTGCATGAAGAACTACATGCGTCAGTTCCTCCATGTACACGGCTCCAGGTGAGGAGACAGACAAACTCAAAATAGACCTCTTCACCTGATTTTTGGATCAATTTATTCCTGGGTAAAAAGAAAACGGCTTTTTCAAGTATGACCTTCATTTTGCATAGCGACTTTCTACTTGTAATCAAGTTACATCTATGAAGTTATGCCCAGAGCTATTCCCATACATCCCTCAGAGGCCTGAAAATGAGCTGCGTGTTTAGATAAGTGCCCGCACTGTGTAACCATAGCAAGTACTTGACCGATCTGTTCGCGGGTGCGACAGAATTGATGTGATGATGGAGTGGGGTGTTATGCAATCAGACAAAGTGTTTTCCACACGGAAATTGTAGTGCCTATCGAAAGACACTTTTAAAATATGATTTGGCGGTAGATTTAAAATCTGAAACGCTCGAGGTGTACGTACGAATGGCTCAGCTTTCTGATTCGAGTTTCAATCTTACATTTACTGGAGCGACCCTCTTGGATAAAATTTACGCCGTGTCTCGATGTGAACAAAGATCCAAGAGACTCAACTTGGGAGGACCGATCACAGCAGTGTCCTGCGCTTTCACTTCATATGTCTCACTTTTCATTCTTAAAGACTGCTGTCTAGCTAAACCACGAGGAAGGCAACCTTCCATCGTGTTTACTATGTAGATCACCAGCCCCTGGCAGCCCTATATTCAGTGGTCTCCCATCCTGCATTAGTGCAATGTCGTTTATTAAAACTCTGGCCTTTGACAGGCGGATGAAGGCGAGCAAGCTTTGGCGTTTGATTATGCGCGAGGCGCAGAGCCGTGGTTCAATCCCTGGGACGGGAGACATCTGTATTCTTTCTTGCTACATGTATTTCTCTATCGGTGGCTACTCTGTATCACTTCTATGTGTTTTAACCCAGTGTGTGCGTGAATGAGTATGAATGCATAAGGTGAACATCTATAATGCACCTTTTCTTTTTTTGTGGCTGTAAGAGTGTTGGCTTAACGTCTATAAGGTGTCAAAAACAAAACAAAATCGTCCTTAAAAGAGCTTCCTCAACCTTCCATCATGCTTACAACATGTCTTCCGTCGTAGCAGTCCCTTTATGCTGTACATGGCGTTCTTCGACACACACCGAGCCAAACAAGGCGGTCGCATGGGAGACTTCGCGGAGCGCTTTGGGAACGGGGAGCCCGGCATGGGGGTCATTCCTGACTGGAAGCCCATCAACTACGGCCCTGAAGACGTGGAGGTGCCCCCGTACCTGCCCGACACCCCTGCCACCCGGCTGGACCTCGCCCACATGTACACTGGCTTCAGCAGGCTGGACCAAGGTAGGTTAAGCCGCAGGGGTTTAGGGATGTAGAGGGTGACGATTATAGTCGAGGGATTATTTTAGAACCTCTGGTATATTGAAAACAAACGCTTACTTAACATTTCAGTGAACGAATTTTTGGCCGGTGACCTTGGTTTGCTCTAACTCTTGAATCATGTAACGATATGAGCAGCCCTGCACGCATGAATGAGGACAAGACAGATACACGGTAGATACTAACAGTCAAGATGCCAACAGCGAGATACTAACAGGCAGACACTGACAGGCCGACACCTTCAGGCAGAGTCTGATGGGTAGTCAACGACAAGCAGACCACGCCAGGTAAGCATTAACATGTATTTAAGTGGACAGACAGGCAGACAAGCAAGCAGGTAGATGGCATAAGGGTGGATGGATAGAGAGGGGGTAGAGAGGGCGGGGAGAGATAGGGGGAGAGGGAGGGGGTGGGAAAGAAGGGAGAAAGAGGGTAGGGGACGGACGAGAGGGAATGAAGTGGGAGGTGCAACTATTGTAACGCTCTCTCTGTACTCGTAATAAAGATATTGGCGGCTCTTTAAATAAGAAGCCCTAACACATCCCTGTTTTGATTATTTTAAAGTGATTTTCATCTTTAAAAACTCTACTTTAAAACCAATGGCAACAAATTCTTTTGTATATATATATATACATATATATATATATATATATATATATTTCCTACAATGACCATTGCACGCACCGGCACAGTAGAGAGATGGCGTTGCAGGGGTGGGACTCTTCATGACGGAGCTGGAGAATTTCGGGGTGCTGGACGACACGCTTATCATTTTCTCTGCGGACAACGGCATCCCCTTCCCCAACGCCAAGACCAACCTGTACGAGCCTGGCATGCAGGAACCCATGATTGTCTCGGACCCCACCCAGAAGGCCACCTGGGGACAGGTTAGACTTCCTGCGTTTGGGACGCTACTTTCACCACAGCTCTAGTTTATGTAGATAGACATGAATGATTCATTTCACGACGGGTAATCCAAGATTTAAATCTAACTCTAATAAAAATTTGATTGCCGTGAATCGCCCCCAGCTGAGCTACAAGAGCAGACCCCGAAAGCTCAGCAGCCAGGGATTTCAGAATCCCTTCCACTAATGAGTTAATTCGCAGTGACTCCCACCCAGAATGACAACCAAATTAGTGTGTGCTTGCTAGCTCACATACGCAATCTTGGACAGTTATCCCGCCCACAGAATGATAATAAAGTGTGAATAATTGACAAACGGGTGCACACACTGCGCTTTCAGCTGAATTGGGTTACAATGAATATCATGTTTGCAGTAGTCGTCAGGGCGATTAGGTTCTTTTCATAAACGCCTATGTAAAAACGCAGCCAATCAGATGCCGTGGCCCGCAAGTGGAGCGAAATTCGCACCCCTTTCCTCGGACGAGTCCACAAGTGTGGCCCTTTAGTGAAAGGGATTCCGCGATTTCAGCTGATGAAGAAGGGTGGCGTGGAGGGGAGGGGGGGGGGGGGGGGGGGTTCCAACGTCGCCAGCTGTATGCTACGCCTGGTTATGACGAAGTAGATGCAGTTTACAAAAGTGTGTTGGAAACCACTGTCAAATGAGCTGTAAATATATATGGTCCATCAACAAGTGTTGTATTTATCAACACTATCGGTATATGCAATTCACCTTCGTCGAAAACTATGTTTGGCCGATTCCAAAAAGAATTAGCGTGTCTGTAAAAGGTATATCTGCAATACCACCATTTTTCGCATACAATAATCTTTCATGCTGCAGGCATCGTTGGTTTTGCTTTCATTGCATTTAGAAAGAATTTCAATATGCAGTTATTTGGTGTGCAGTATGGTTGTTTTGGTCTCATATACGCCCGGATCATCTCCACCACCGCTGCTCAAACCATGCTTTCAGTCTACGATTACAGTGATTCTTTACAAGAGCATGAGTTTTATTTTGCCTGTTGCCTCAAAAAGGAAGGCATGCGTGCATATCATACACCCTAAAACTTACCACTAAAACCTTATGAATTTGTTGACGCCTGCAAAGTCAAAGAGAGCCAGCATTTTTCCTTCCCTGGACTACCTTCTGAGAGCAGCAGACGGAGGCTTTGGGCAGTACCATGGACATTGTGCCCACCATTCTGGACTGGTTCGGCATCAACTACCCCTCCTATCGCATCAACAACGCCCCCGTCACACAGCTCACTGGCCAGTCGCTGCTCAAAGTGATGCCCAACCCCAACTCTACTGAAGGGTTCCAGCAGGTGAGAGCTGCGTTGCTGTCTTGAAAATGCCACCCTTCCACCCAAACGTGTGAGTCTCATGTTTTCCCTCTTTTTTGTAGCTGAGTACTTAGTGCTCTCGACCTGCAGTCGCATGTGGCCGGTGGGTGCAGTGTTCGAAGTTGTTCTGATCCCGGAGTCTCATCCTTGAGCAAAATGCTTCAGTCACGTTATTTATCCTCATCTAGGAGTAAATCCGGGTACCTGTGAGGGCAGAAAAATAGTGCGATTAGTGGCCATGAGCCAGCATCGCGTTGGAATACTCCCCAGGGAGTGGAGTTGGTGGTTCACAGTAATCAGGGGGTAAAGTGTAAAGCGGTTAGAGACCCCGATATGGGTAATAATTTGCTACGTAAAAGCACATTTTTTACAGCAGTTGCGCAGATGGGGATCGCTTTGGTGATATTTATAGTTTACTCAATTCAGATAGTTGAACCACCTTTGCATACATTGTGTGCGTTTCAGGGTTCAACTCCACCCCTAAATGATGTTTTTTGCCTATACAGATAGGCCGTGATAGTTCAGATTTTTTTCTCACACAAAACCGCCTGTGGTTGCGTCACCCCGTCATCAGATTCTGCGTTACATTCAAATAAACCCATGTACTGTGTATTGTCGCATTAAAGGGTTGTCTCTCTCTCTCTCTCTCTCTCTCTCTCTCTCTCTCACACACACATAGTTTATCACCATAGAATTGTGTGATGATGATCATCATCACCACCACTGCCGCCGCCGCTACCACCACTTCTAATACCACCACCCCACTAATGCCAACAACATCATCGAGTCCATCGCCATCTCCATCTCCATCGCCATCGCCATCGCGATCGCCATCGCCATCTCCATCGCCATCGCCATCACCATAATCGTCATCGGTTGTCCAAACAGTTTCGGCAGCTCTGCAGACATCACTTCGCTTATTGTACTGCTGCTTGCTGTTCTCGTCATTGGCGTCCTCTACGTCGTAGTCGTTGCTGTTGATTTTTTCATTGCTGTCGTTGTTGTTACACAAGTGCCCATGTTCTGCCAGGCCTACGCCAGCCACCAGTTTCATGAGGCCACCATGTACTTCCCCATGCGCGTCATCCGTACCCCTGGCTACAGGCTGATCCAGAACCTCAACAACCTGGGAGCCTACCCCCTGGCCACGGACCTGTACGCAGCACCCACCTTCCAGGACATCCTCAACCGCACCGCCATGGGCATCCCCACCCACTGGTTCAAGACGCTTCAACAGTACTACTACCGCGCCGAGTGGGAGCTCTTCGACGAGAGGTAGAGTTACCTCCCTTTGATTGCTTAGTACATTTTGATAGGTCGTGTGGATAATAGTGTAGCCTCCCTTGTTCGAATGAGTAGTTTGCATGGTCTTGACAGCTGTGGAAATTATGCAATGCTTGCATAAGTGTGCGTAGACGCAGTTTGAATAAAGGAAGATGGGAAGACATGAAGATTGGGTAAGTGTTTGAAGATACTGTTTACAACACTTTTGGCAGTGACATAGGTAGAATTACAACTACACTTTTACATATCCCACCACCACTCCCACCACCACACCTCTACCACTACTACAGAAGTTACTACTGCCACTGTTACTACTACTACTACTACCGCTACCACTAATATCACTACCACCACCACCACCACAACGACTACTACTTCTACTACTACATCCCCTATTACTACTACCACGACCACTACTACCACTGTTCCTACTACTCGTCATCCATGAATATAACGACAAAGACGACCACGACGATATTCTACTATATTTGCTACTACCACCACTATTGCTGCCATTGCTGCCGCTATTGCAACCACCACCATAACCACCATCGCTGCCACTGATGCCGCAATTACAACCACCACCATAACCACCACTGCTGCAGCTATTATAACCACCACCATAACCACCATTGCTGTCGCTATTACAATCACCACCATAACGAACATGCTGCCACTGCTGCCGCTATTACAACCACCTCCATAACCACCATTGCTGCCAGTGCTGCCGTTACTGCAACCACCATAACCACCAGTGCTGCCATTACTGCAACCACCACTACAACCACCATTGCTGCCAGTTCCATTGCTATTACAACCACTACCATAACCACCATTGCTGCCAGTGCTGCCGTTACTGCAACCACCATAACCACCATTGCTGCCAGTGCTGCCATTACCGCAACCACCACTACAACCACCATTGCTGCCAGTTCCATTGCTAATACAACCACTACCATAACCACCATTGCTGCCAGTGCTGCCGTTACTGCAACCACTACCATAACCACCATTGCTGCCAGTGCTGCCATTACTGCAACCACCACTACAACCACCATTGCTGCCAGTTCCATTGCTATTACAACCACTACCATAACCACCATTGCTGCCAGTGCTGCCGTTACTGCAACCACCACTATAACCACCATTGCTGCCAGTGCTGCCGTTACTGCAACCACCATAACCACCATTGCTGCCAGTGCTGCCATTACTGCAACCACCACTATAACCACCATTGCTGCCAGTTCCATTGCTATTACAACAACTACCATAACCACCATTGCTGCCAGTTCCATTGCTATTACAACCACTACCATAACCACCATTGCTGCCAGTTCCATTGCTATTACAACCACCACCATAACCACCATTGCTGCCAGTGCTGCCGTTACTGCAACCACCACTATAACCACCATTGCTGCCAGTTCCATTGCTATTACAACCACTACCATAACCACCATTGCTGCCAGTTCCATTGCTATTACAACCACTACCATAACCACCATTGCTGCCAGTTCCATTGCTATTACAACCACCACCATAACCACCATTGCTGCCAGTGCTGCCGTTACTGCAACCACCACTATAACCACCATTGCTGCCAGTGCTGCCGTTACTGCAACCACCATAACCACCATTGCTGCCAGTGCTGCCATTACTGCAACCACCACTATAACCACCATTGCTGCCAGTTCCATTGCTATTACAACAACTACCATAACCACCATTGCTGCCAGTTCCATTGCTATTACAACCACTACCATAACCACCATTGCTGCCAGTTCCATTGCTATTACAACCACCACCATAACCACCATTGCTGCCAGTGCTGCCGTTACTGCAACCACCACTATAACCACCATTGCTGCCAGTTCCATTGCTATTACAACCACTACCATAACCACCATTGCTGCCAGTTCCATTGCTATTACAACCACTACCATAACCACCATTGCTGCCAGTTCCATTGCTATTACAACCACCACCATAACCACCATTGCTGCCAGTGCTGCCGTTACTGCAACCACCACTATAACCACCATTGCTGCCAGTGCTGCCGTTACTGCAACCACCATAACCACCATTGCTGCCAGTGCTGCCATTACTGCAACCACCACTATAACCACCATTGCTGCCAGTTCCATTGCTATTACAACCACTACCATAACCACCATTGCTGCCAGTTCCATTGCTATTACAACCACTACCATAACCACCATTGCTGCCAGTTCCATCGCTATTACAACCACTACCATAACCACCATTGCTGCCAGTTCCATCGCTATTACAACCACTACCATAACCACCATTGCTGCCAGTGCCGCTGCTATCACAACCACCACCATAGCCACCATTGCTTCCACTGCTGCCGCTATTACAACCACCACCATAACCACCATTGCTGCCAGTGCCGCCGCTATTAAAATCCCCACCATAACCACCATTGCTGCCGCTATTACAACAGCCACCATAACCACCATTGCTGTCCGCAGCGCGGACCCCCTAGAGGCGAGGAACCTTGCTGGCGAGGCGGCCTACCAGGACATCCTGACCAGCCTGGCACAGCAGCTGCTGAGCTGGCGCAACGCCACGCAGGACCCCTGGCTCTGCTCCCCCTGGGCAGTATTGATGACAACGGACAACAACAACAACCAGTGCTGGACAGAGGACAATGGAATCTTCAACGGCCCCACTTTGCCACCCCGGGCAGAACCCACCCCAAAATTTAGCCCACGCGGTTTCAAAACAGGTTCAGCACAGCCGTGATGAGTTGTAAACGTGATCAGTGTTGTGTGATGAATGGGCTGTGGTTAGGACAAGGGCAGGCTAAGTTTTGATCAAGGGGCAGATTGTAGACGTTGTGAGGCATTCAGTACTTGACGATGAAAACACATTTTCGAGTAAGAAGCAGAAATAGCTGGTTCGATTCACTCCCTGTAGCTAAAATGTTATTTTGTGTAACAAGTTTTTTTAAGCTTAACGTAAAGTTACCTGTATTTGCCTCTTTGACAACATGAATGCTTTTGTGTTTTAGAAAATACGAAGTATTCGCTATATTTTGCCATAACATTACTTGTATCAAGTGTGATTCAAGACAACAAACTTCAGTTAGAGCAATTTATGTTCCTTCTCCAAGCATACTTTCAAATTATTTAAGTTTTTGGTTTTTTTTCTAAAACTGACAGTCTAATTAAAACAGTTCAGATGCAAGTGTCGACTCAAAAAAGGCCTTGTATGTTTTATCTTTGTGATTACCTGGGTCTGCTTGTAATATATGTACAGTAAGCGGGGTACACAATGATTTTTTAAAACTTAGTAACATTCTTGATTCCTATTATGTAAACAAATAATAGATAAAAAGACAACTTTCATTTTTCTGGAATACACTTTATTGTATACATGGGTACAACAGAAAAGAAAGAACTCTTTCAAACAAACCACATATACGCTCACATACCTCGCTACTCCCGTATTATACACCTCAACACATACCAGGAAGACATTCTTTTAATTACAATAGTTTGTGTTATAAACACACACGAACTGCATATGGGGTATTTTGTGTCGTTCAACTAGTAAGTACTTCATCTGATGAAAACCAATGCAGCTGAAGAGTATATGTGCACCATTAAGCAGGATCACGCATTCTTGTTGTGGTCGTGACTCGTGGACTGATTCTCAAAACCCGTC
>JAWQFJ010001323.1:275781-283281 GCA_034096865.1 Theodoxus fluviatilis
CTTCAGAACCCTCACGTTGTTCACGCGGAACACCTCCGAGTAACCCGTCCCGATGAAAACGCGCTTCCTGTCCATTACGAGATAGTTGTACTCCGGTTTGGAGATGAGAACCTTGAGGAGATACGGCGCGTTCAGCGTGGAAATAAAGTTAGAAGGGCAGTCAAAGGTGTACAACTTAAGGTAGTTCTTCCTCGGGTCCAAGATCCACTTGTTGGGCTTGATCCACACATAGGAGTCCTCATTGAACTCGTAGAATTCAAGCACGATGACTGCGATCATGGGAACCTGCTTTCCCAACGCGCTGTACCCGCCGGTAGAGTGGAGATACTTGTCCAAGAAGACTCCTTGGACGTCTGGCTGGCGACTGATGAAGTCCAAGCATGCGTTCACATCTCCAGAGTCGTGGGCCTCGGCGTAGACCCAGGACTGGTTGGACCTGTCGGCCGAGTGAGGAAACGAGTTCCACTGACTGACCGCGAATACAACCAGAACCACCACTATGAGATTCTGCGAGGCGCGTCTCGCTTTACTCAAGACACTGGTCGCCTCCGTCAAGACGATGGCAATAAAGACGAAGTGCAAAACCAAGACATTGTGTAGGAAGCGGACTTCCTTGTGGGCCTTGCAGGAGTAAAAGACGAAAAGGATGACAAAGGACAGGAGCAGTGTTCCCGCTGTGACAAGCTTTCTGCGTTCCTCTCCTGCTTCCCGTGACTTTGACAAGTGGTGATAAGCACCAGCACAAAATACGACCAGTGAGGCACAGCTCAACACCAAAAGACCAGTATTGTGGAGGAAAATTTCTCGGAGGTAAAAACATCCGTCCATAGCACCAAACAGAGCAGCAGAAATATTTGAAAATGCGTTGAATTTCATCCAGTTGAATGGCGAAATCAAGAATGTTCCATAAAAGATACAATCGCCAGCGATTCCAAGCCCCAAAGCCAATATCGCACCGACGAAGCATGGAGGAATCAATCGGCGGAGTGATTCCTTATTCAGAACATGCGGCCCTATCGCAACCACTACTAACAAGCACAAATCCACTCGAATGTAGCAGCATAGGCAAAATGCAAAGCTAGCAAGACACACAGTAAGTGTAGATGGAGAGCTGTACATCTTTCCTTCTCCAACTTGAGTAGCTTCTCTCCCACAAGTCGGTGTGCTCGGGAAAAGCTTCGCAGGATTTAATGTGCAAGCACCACCCGTGGGATTAGTTGTCTTCTCCAGGTTCTTCACATCCCAACTTAATCCGACAGGGTTTGAAGGGTTTGTACCATGTACGTCTGTCTTCGTTTCTCTCGCCTCCCTTCCCGAAGTGCAGTGACCGTTTTTGTCCCCGTGGTCGCTTTTCCGTTGAGTGGAGGAGCCGTTTGAATGAGCGACAATGCATGATGATGAAGCATCGTATCCAGTTAATCTTTTCACCATGCTACTCAGAAAACTGAGAAAGCCAAAAGTTGAACCGAGCTTTTCACGTCTCGGTCTCACGTCATCCCATACAGTGTCTGAATAAGAGTCACCATTTTGGGTGGTACCATTGACACCATTTGGAATTTCTTTGGCAAGTGCATTACCGTTGCGTGATTCTTTGGGCTCCATGGAGGAATCTCCAGCAACTCTATTGATAGAGCCATTCTGTCCTGCGACATAATGTGTTGAAAAGGTATCACCGGCAGGAGTTGTGCCGCCAGTGACAGGGATTTTATGTGGATCCTGATCCCCACCACACTCCTCCCGTTGCGTGTCGCCATTTTTCCGCCTCCGGGGCTGCTTCCCATTATCATCTTTTTGGTCTACAGTTTCAGCAGCCACGGCGCCCTTCTGTGGTGCTACGACTCCCTCCCCCGCTGCCCTCTGGGCAGCCTTGAGGAAAGTGGCGAGGGTGAGGAAGACGAGGGGGGCTAGCAGGGAGTTGACCAGCGTGTGCGTTCCCAGCACAGACAGGTGCACTGAGGCTGCAGTCAATATGGCCGCTACTGAGGCTGCGTCGTGAGAACGGTAGATAACTCTGCTGAACTTGTAGGTGGCTATCGGCAAAAAGGCGGCGACGGTGGCGTGGGCAACTTTCCAGAGCTGTGGAGAGATGAAAACACAAACTGAAAGGTGACGGTGTGGTCAGGTAATGGGAAGTTGTGATGTGACAAGCTCGAGTTGTTTGGACTCGCACTCGCCATACGTTAAATCAAAGAACACGGAAATGCATCACCTTAAACAGGTGGAATGACCGGGACAGACAAACTGCATTTCAGCGGCATGAGTAAGAATCTCTGCAAGGTTAAATATTTAAAAATCCAATCGTGACCGAGATGTTTAATAAACATATCCTATGGATATAGAATCTCTCTGAATAATTATTTAACGTCTACTTGGGGGGGGGGGGGGGGGGGGGGGGGAAACATTGCCAACATGTTTCGTAAAACGAAGTAACACTCAAAACAGTGATTACACGAAATCAGTCGATTTTACATTCATTTGATTCCAAGTACAAATTGATAGAACAGATGCGACTAACGTACCATATCCAATAGGCGATAAGCAAATACACAGGAATCGTTTGTTCACTCACAGAAATGCTCCAAACAAGGGCAGTGTGGAAATCAAAACCTTCACGTTAGAAGTCACATCTAACATCCCATCAAAAACGAAATCGCTCAAAGGGCAGGTAACTGAAACAGCTTTACAGGCGTAATGACATTCACACTCACCACGTAGTCCCTGGTAGTAGAACCCAGCAGCCTGGCCAGCTTGGATACAATGACGTAGAAGAGCGGATGTAGCGGACTGCGCATGGCGAACATGCCCAGCTCCAGCTCCCTCTGGCGGACGAGCGTGAGACGACTGTGCAGGTGGCCAGGAGGAGGTTGGTACTCGTAGGCCCGAAACCCGTAGCCATACAGCTCTGAATAGGCCACTGGATAAACAAGAAGTGTGATGTACTTAGCTGTCAAAGCAACAATGAATTCATAGCTGTCTTTCCATAGAAAAATAGCAACGATGAAACATGATTGCAAAAAGTCGTAATATGGCGTTGGATAATGAAATCTTTCTCTGTAAATCCACTGTTCTCTCTCTCTCTCTCTCTCTCTCTCTCTCTCTCTCTCTCTCTCCTCTCTCTCTCTCTGTCTCTCTCTCTCTCTCTCTCTCTCTCTCTCTCTCTCTCTCTCTCTCTCTCTAGGTAGATGGACGTCCGTCTACCTAGCTACCTACGTCTGTCTGTCTGTCTGTCTGTCTGTCTGTCTGTCTGTCTGTCTGTCTGTCTGTCTGTCTGTCTGTCTGTCTGTCTGTCTGTCTCTCTCTCTCTCATACTCCAACACGCAGGAGCCGTTGAGTCCGAGCAATCACCATGCATGCCAACTTCAACAGGCTTCCCAAGTCGCAGTGGAGGCCAAAGTACATTAGCATAAGAAATCAGGCTCCTTCACACGCCAGTCTCTGTGTCAACATGACATGGCTAATGGTGGCGGTGTTGTCCTTCAAGTGGGACTGTACTATGACAGGGCAGGCTGCCCAAGTCCAGCCGTCTGCAGTTGTTCTGTGCGCTCCGTGACGTGCCACAACCGCATTCTGAATCTTTCAGCTTCTTGCCAAATGTTTTTTTTAGCTCACCTCCTTGCCACAACTAAATCCTACTCGACTTGTGAGCATTGGAGTGATAGCATGAGTTGCTACTATATGCAGACAACTATTAACGTTTTAATCATACGAAAATAGATATAAGGAGACATGCATACTCATCACACTACAACAGGAATAACTGTGTTCACATTTCAGCTGGCAGTGCGACATCGAATACATGCGTTGAATGTGCATTTCATCATGGCGACTGTAAGATAATGAACCAATGTAGAAACCTCAATAGTGTCAGAAATGTACAAACTGATACCAAAGTTCCAGTCAGCGTATCGTCCTGATCACAGCATTGAAATGGCTCTTCTAAGAGTCATGAATGATCTTTTGTGTGCTGCAGACGACGGAGAAGTAGGGATTGTTGTGCCACTGGACCTCTCAGCAGCCTTCGACACAATTGACCACGGCATACTCATCGACCGTCTGGCACATCTTGGTCTGTTATCTGAGGTCCTCAACTGGTTCAAGAGCTACCTGACCAGAAGAACACAAAAATTTCTGGTGAAAGGTTTGAGGTCGGACTCAGTAGCAGTCCCCTGTGGGGTCCCCCAGGGATCAATTCTCGGCCCGATCCTGTATTCTCTCTACACCAAACACGTAAGCAATATTATTGATAAACACGGGGTCCAACATAATCTTTTTGCTGACGACACAATGCTCTACTCAGTTTGTGCTCCGAACCAAAATTGTTTTATTGATACGAAATCGGCGCTAGAGAGGTGCTGTTCAAACCTGAAAAATGGATGGGCAGAAATAAACTTAAACTAAATGAAGAGAAAACTGAAGTAATCATCGTCGGAACCAAATCCAATATATTTTGGACAAAATCAGTGAAAACACTGTCATGATAGGCGATGTCAGGGTGACACCGTCTGAGTGGATCAAATATCTAGGTGTGAAATATGACAAGCATCTTTCCCTAGAACCCCACATTCGTCAGGTGACGTCATGTTCTCACTTGAATCTCCGACGAATTCGGAGCATCAGACACTGCTTGACGGAGAGGACTACTGCGACCCTTGCTATACTTGGTCCTATCAAAGCTGGACTATTGTGACAGTCTTCTTACTGGAGCGAATCAATATCAGATACGACCATTCCAGCGGCTCCAAAACATTTCCGCACGACTAGTGAAGCGCTCCCCTAGGTGGGCAAGCGTCTCGCCGGTTCTGGAGTCCCTTCACTGGCTGCCCATCAAAGATCGCATCCAGCACAAGTGCTTGTGCAATGTGTACAAGTATGTTTCAGGTGCTGCTCCACAGTATCTTTGAGATCTTGTACAAGACTATAAACTGTCGAGAGTTCTCCGATCATCAGGGAGACTTTTTCTCTGTGCTCCCTCGAAACACCTAAAGGGATTAGGAGAGAGAGCCTTCTCATACACTAGTCCAAGATTCTGGAATGCAGCCCCAGAAGAAATGAGGAGGTCAGAGAACCTCTCCAGTTTCAGGAAAAAACTTAAGACCTATTTGTTTAAGACAAATTGTGGGCGCTTTGAGCATGCCTCGGCGTGAGAATAGCGCGTTATGAAAGCTAATACATACATACATACATACATACATACATACATACATACATACATACATACATGCATGCATGCATGCATGCATGCATGCATGCACGCACGCACGCACGCACGCACGCACGCACGCACGCACGCACGCACGCACGCACGCACGCACGCACGCACGCACGCACGCACGCACGCACGCACGCACGCACGCACGCACGCACGCACGCACGCACACACACACACACACACACACACACACACACACATACATACATACATACATACATACATACATACATACATACATACATACATACATACATACATACATACATACAGCAGCAGCCCTGGTGGTGACTCTTGTGCTGTCCCATCTTGATTACTGCAACAGTCTGCTGACTGCTGCAACCAACGGACAATTGCAGAAACTTCAGTGTCTTCAGAATTCTGCAGCTAGGGTAGTGAAGCGACTGCCGAGGTGGGCTCGCATAACCCCTGTTCTCAGTGACCTTCATTGGCTTCCAGTTCGCCAACGGGTGGAATTTAAGACCCTCTCCATCGTGTTTAAGTATGAAACTGGTGAAGCCCCAACCTACCTCGGAGAACTCCTTAGACCTCACAACCCCACAAGGAATCTCCGTTCCTCAAAAAGAAGACTATTGATTGTCCCACAAACAAGGTTACGGAGCTTCGGTGACCGCTCCTTCAGCGTTGTTGGACCGAGACTCTGGAACCAACTTCCTGAGGGTCTGAGGGTTAGTCCATCCTTGGCCGCATTTAAAACTGGCCTCAAAACTTTTTTATTTCGTCTTGTCGCGCCATGAGCATGTTTATCGTGATAATGGCGCAGTAAAAATGAAAATACATACATACATACATACATACATACATACATACATACATACATACATACATACATGCATGCATACATACATACATACATAAAACATTGTTTATTGGACGTATAATTCATCACCGCACTTTAACAACATAGAGTGAAAGGACTGCATCCCCTTGTGGGATGGGGGTAAGAATAGGGATTTGTAAGAGGCGAATAACTAGAAAAATCGAGGTTGGACGTATTCATAATAAAACCAGCTCTAGTGATTTACGTGATCGACGGCTTTACACGGCCTATATAGGCTGAGAGGCTGTAAACTTCCATTCATCATTCAAAGGACTGGAGGCCTCGAACCAAACTCCACAATGACCAGGCTGACTTTTTTAAATACAAGAGCCACATTAGTTTGCCTTCTGTGTCCCCTTTTCACAACACCGTGATCCTACTTTCATGATATTCGCAGAGTGGGATTTGCTTTGCGACGAGAACTCGAGCTGTTGAACAAGGCATCAGTGTCCTACCATAGGTAAACAAATTGCTCTAGCAGGCATCCCACACCACCTTCCCCCCAAAAACATGCAGTCACGTACAGACATTCCCAGTGCAAATGTTCTCTCACCCGTGCTCTTTAGGAGCCCTCGCTAACAACAGCCATCAGTCCCCCGCTTCCACAAAGTCCGCTCTGTCCCGGGGGCGTTTTTTCCCTCCATTTCTCGTTTGGCGGATAACAAAGGTCAGGGCAGGTCTAGCATTAGCGGGCATCAGTCAGGGCCTGCCCTACATAGCTTGTGGTCTTTCAGGAGTGCCCACTCTGGCAACGTCGCCCTCCATGCTTCCCTACACTCTGAGTTTCCACCTCAGGCACTGGAGTAAAGTTTTCGTGGTCGATAGGTGTGCGAAATGCTTAACTGCCAAGACAAAGAAACACGCAACATCTGTTGGAAAGATTTTACAGATCCAGCGCAAAAAAAGTCAATCGGAAAACAAAGGTGACGGACTTTACTGGTATTTGAATAAAACGTTGACGTACTTAAAAAAAAACAAGAAAGAAAGAAGCAGTTGTCGTCACTCCTGACAACTTCGATGACTTACAGAAGAGCGTGTTACACATAATGAGGAACTGAGATTCAGGCAACAAAGAACCTGGTTTTGAAGCAATACGTTGCACATGGTCGTGACCACTATCTACGTACTACAGATCTACAAATAAACATCAAGATTGTTTGATTACTGAATCCCTATGGTATGCATGTTCATGCAGGCTTTCTTAGCCAGTGTCACTTACAAAAGATCATATAGCGAGGCTGAGAATACTAATTATATGTAGCTGGTGCAAAGTAAATTTGTAATGCAGGGGAAAAAGAATATGGCTCGATTTAAAGCAAAGAAACTTAGATAAGCAAATTTCCATTGTCAAAAGTACAAAAAACTGAAAGGCTGTCAACGCTGGTCGTTCACTGCTACTGCCGCTCTTCAAAACTCCTCCTCCTCCTCCTCCTCCTCCTCCTCCTCCTCC
>JAWQFJ010001323.1:288281-290781 GCA_034096865.1 Theodoxus fluviatilis
ATCAGTTTTTCACTTCATGAAACACAGCATTGTGTCATATCGAAGGGCGCGGGAACTTTTTCAACGAAAATGTGAGGCCTCGATTCATTTCGATCAATTCAAGGGACATAATTCATAGAGCGAACATATACGGTGAAGGGACATAATTCATAGAGCGTACGTATACTGCAAGCGATAAAAATTTTGTCGGCAGTGTATGTCCAGATATACCCAATACACCTACTCCTCTGTATGTACAAATGAACACTCGAACAGCAAATACTTCCGTGTACGTACACGTTTCCATTCTCGAACCCTAAGAAGCACATTACAGGCACTGTTCTCTCCGAACACCAGCCCAACTCACACTGTCTCCGCCATTTTGGCTCATCCGGGTCACTGCAGCGGGAAGGATCGAGGGAGCTCCGGACGGGGTCGGCTCTCTATTGACCCATCCACACGGCCCACGCGGTCGCTGGGCTTAGTCAATCGCTGGCGCGGAACTAGTCTATTTTTAGCGCAAACTTCTCTGGCTCACACTGGTATCACAAATACGGCACTGTCTGGATCCAGCGTCTCTTTGACTCCATCACGCGTTTTCGCTTCGGTTCTAGCCTATCGCACAACCACAACAAAATGGTTGTTCACTGCCAGTGGGGCACATGCTCTGGTGATCAACGATATCCCGATAAAATAGTAGGAGGCAAATTGCATCAATTTCCCTCTGTAAAAAGCAGAAGAGCCGATGCAATGGCGTGGATCAAGGCGTGCTGCCGGCCACACGATCAGCTAAATCTCACCCGGCTTAATAGAAACAAAGGAGTCTGCGCGGGGGTGAGTCTCAGATATGCATTTGAAATTGAACATTACTGTTGTTTGACATAAGTTTATTCATTTCTAGGCTTCAAGAAGCAAATTTTGGGAGGGAGCGTGAGGGTTGAGTGAGGATAGACGTACAGTAACGCTTCATTGCGAGGATGATGCTTAGGTAGCTTACCATCTCATTACACCGCTTGTCTGTCGTGATGGTAGTTCTGAGATTTTGGGTAGAGCACGGTTATACAAAGCTCCAGGATTAGAACAGAATATATCCCATCCAACGTAAGCGAAGAGCAAAGGTTCACCCCTGTCTCGATCAAGTCTTCGAATCCAGCTTGGTTGGTAAAATATTTTCTCATCAATGCAACTTCCCGAGCTGTCACCTCCACCGTTGAATCCTCTTGCTCATAGATCTTAATATCGTCTAAATAACATGAGTAGTATTTATTCATACCCCTGTCTATCACAGTCTGAGAAATCTTCTCACTGTCTGGCAAAAATTAGAACAGATTATATCCCATCCAACGTAAGCGAAGAGCAAAGGTTCACCCCTGTCTCGATCAAGTCTTCGAATCGAGCGTGGTTGGTAAATTTCTTTCTCATCAATGCAACTTCCCAAGCTGCCACCTCCACCGTTGAATCCTCTTGCTCATAGATCTTAATTTCGTCTAAATAACATGAGTAGTATTTATTCATACCCCTGTCTATCCCAGTCTGAGAAATCTTCTCACTGTCTGGCAACAATGAGACACAAATTCTGTCCGGAATACAACGCAACGAGTCAGTCGGCGTTCGTGTGGAAGCAATTTTGCCGCCTGCATGTGATACCACGCGAGCTACAGTGAGAAAGGGGCGTGGCGTGGATGGGTCAATTGCGGAGGGCCGCTATTGCGGGGGGCCGCTATTGCGGGATTGTTTTTGGTCAAAAGTTCTTAAGGCCATTTTGATTCTTTTGTCATAAAGCGCATAAAAACATTTATAAAAAAAATTAACTTAGAAATTGTTTCGGGTTTTACCGATAGCGCTCAGACTAGGCCGCACCCGCCACACCGCTTGACTGACTTAGCCTGTCCGGGGAGTTTCACCTAAACCCGGACGCGTTACTTTTTGTCACGCTTGTGTTCAACATCAGCGTCGGGCCCTGAAGTTAGGGCGTAGGGACCACCCGTTGAGAGTCAAACGTGGGATGGAGTTAGAATATAAAGCTTCAACCGTTATTGATAAAAACCGAAAACATTTCTAAGTTTTTTTAAAAACAGTAACAAAACTTTTATGTTTTTTTTTAGGCGTTTTAGAACAAAAGAATCAAAATGGCCTTAAGAACTTTTGACCCAAAAAAATCCCGCAATAGCGGCCCCCCGCAATAGCGGCCCTCCGCAATAGCGAACACATTTCGCTCCGGACCTCCCTCGGCCTCCCGCCTTCACGGCGAGTGCGTCCTCATGAGCGAGGAACGTAGGCAACGTCTAGCCCTCGCGATTCTCTCGAGATTTTGGGCCAAACCAACGCGCCCTAAGTGCGCATCCATTCAACCCAGGCCACATGTCTGGACTCACAACACGCGCGTAGAGCTGCGGTTGTCGAGCTGGTTCGTCTCCGGTGTTGCATTCTCTACGCGAAATGAAGTTCGCGTGAGTTCCATGTGTTGAATGACTTGCACCCAGGAGGCGCAAGCCACACTCTAAACGCATGGCTGCCTATA
>JAWQFJ010001323.1:295781-305259 GCA_034096865.1 Theodoxus fluviatilis
CCCCATTCCGGAAAACAACCACTTTTGTTTTGTTCCGATTTACAGTCTGACCAATGGCATCAGCTCCTTTTTGCAATTGATTAAGTTGATTTTGTAGACCCACTACAGTATCAGAAACAAGAACAATGTCATCAGCGAATAGCAATAAATATATGACAGTATTACTAGGCATGAGTTGGATCCCATGTTTGCCATTTTGAGACACTAATTTGCCCACAAAATTCACCATGAGAGAAAAAATTATTGGACTCATTTTGCAGCCTTGTTTAAGTCCTAAGGAGCATTCCAAGGGTTCCGAGTAGCAACCATTGCATCTTATCCTGCATAGCACCTTATCCTGCATAGCACCTTTAAATATATTGCCTGTAGCATTTTTAGCACTCTTCCTCTAATCCCATACAAAACGAGTATATCCCAAACAGCTGTCCTGTTAATGGTATCAAAAGCCTTAAAGTCAACAAAAGCCGCATATACCTTTCTTTTCCTCGATAAGTTACGTTGTACTAAAGAATGAAGGACAAAAATATTATCGATGGTACTATAGCCCCTACGGAACCCAGCCTGCTCAGAGAGAGAGAGAGAGAGAGAGAGAGAGAGAGAGAGAGAGAGAGAGAGAGAGAGAGAGAAAGCAGATATGTTTTAAGTTGTTATATCCTATAAACATAAGCTGACAATTTAAATATAATGTTTTTGTTGTAAAAAGTAAACATCATCTCCGAGTTTAAAAAATGACTTACGTTGGAGTCGTGGATATTGACATATGGATGTAATTTCACATGCATGTTTAAAAAGAACGAGTAACGTTGATATTGTACAGCACGAGAGAAACCTATGATTGGTGTGAATGCATTAATGTTGTGACAATGATTAATAGATGGGCGTCATTTGCTTGTTTGACTGATCATTCTTAGTACGACTGTTACAAGTAGTATTAAAAGATTATCAATCTTTCTGTGGCTCGTTAAATGTCTAGGGTACTTCTTACTACTTGGCACCTTCCAATCAAAACATTCGCACAAGGATGACGTATGGACGCAAATGATGACTGGGATTCCTAAATCAAAGTTCAAATTCAGTTTAATCAATAATAATCAAATTGGTCAAGAGTGATAATTTCAACACAATAAATAATAATGCATGGAGATACTGAAACGCATTGCAAAATGTAATGAACCCTTCCCCAGAATAAATAATAACTAATTAAGTGGGCTGCCAAGCCAGGAATGAACTATACTCACATTTCAGATCTGTCGTGGCGTTCCGCCAATCCGTAGCGAGCTCGCTTTCCACTGAATGGAATTCCACACACACTATTTGGGGAGAGGGGGTTTGGGGGGATGTCCATTCATGGACGCACTTCCTACACACACGACGAAACGGGAGGTTTGCCTCTGGTGATAAGGCGTTGAGATTTCTCGATTCTCATAGAGGTGACGGAGGTCTTGACTTGAATTGGAGTCAGGCAATGTAGAAGTCCCGGCGAAAATGCGTAGTCAGACGTCAGGCAGGGGCAGTCGAGCAGACGGCGAAAATCCTTCCCTCAGCGGGCAGTCCAGCAGGCGAGACGACTTGAACAGGTGATGGGGGAGGGGAGCGAGGTGAGAGGCGGTCCGAGCTTTCCCGCTACTGGCTTTCTCAGGAGTTGGAGAAATTTCTAAAGACAATTTCTCCTCACAGGTTGGTCAGCAGATAGTTCACTCAGGAGAGGAAAACGTTGCAAGAACAAAAACTCGCAATACCTTATGCATAGTTCCTCCCTGCAGTCAAAAGTGAGGGCAATCCTCCAATTCGCCCTTCGTCTATCCATAGACGTTTGAAGAGGGTCACTGGGAATTAGTCCGTCAGTGGACGAAATTCCATGGGTTTTCACAAATAGTTCACCACGTGAACTCTTTGAGACAGGGCGCCGTCCTAACATGGGCTGTCTCGGTGAAAATTCTGCTACGGGCACGCCTGTGATCCCAAAACAAGGGTTTAAATACAACAGCAAAAGTCTACCTGTTGTCCTTGACCAATTACAGTGTGGGAGGATGTCTTGATTCACGATCTCATATCAAACGACCAATCAAATGTTCATATAGCCATCTACTCTCCCATTGAACACTAACTGAGCAGTCTCATTAGTCCGTTCCCTGAAAAGTTCACTGCAGATTGGTCAATGGCAGAGCGTGAATCGAGATGAGTAATATATCCTCCCAAACGTTCCACTAAGTTCATTTCTGTATTGGAAGGAAAACAAGGTTCACTGTTCGTTTTCCCTTCCAAAACTCCATTCACCATATAAATTCCAACATCAACACTGGCTTGGCAGCAATATCAAAATACGCTATGGCTTGGCAGGTAATTCCCAACCCACTATTTGATATAACCACAACCAAGAGCAAATGGAAAATATGCGTTTCGTAACAACGACCAAAAGGCAAATGTGGACATAGTGTGTTTTCTGTGCTGTCCTCGTGGTCAATACGAGCTTTGGCCTGCTTTGCCTCCATTCTTCAGGGACCTCTGCACCCAGGGCTGAACTGATCGATGACGTACCCTCTCTCTCAGGCAGTCCGCGTCAGGCCTGGGACACCGGACCTAGATGAATGGCAGTCACAAACAGATAAATCGTTCGCTACGCCGACTGATGTAGCACTCCTAACTTTTTACCATTTGCACGCTCCATTCAAACGCCTTAGTTTTCAATGGATGACATTTTCTCCTGTTTCTCAGTCGCATACTTTGAAGTGAGATATAGGACGACTGCGTAATGAGTTTTAAGAAGCATTCCGCTGACTTTACACCCACTCATTTCTGGTGAGATGTTTTTGTTTCACACATGACAGACTATAGTTTTCAATGGTTCTGATGACACACGCCTAAGGATAATGGGTATCGAATAATTGAACGCTTGGCATCAGCAGATAATGTGCTGTGTTCCATTGTTTGAGGGAAGATTTATCTCGCACGGCCCCTGTCGAAAAAAACTTACACAGACACCGGAGACTACGCCGCGGGAGCCATGGTTCAGGTCAGACTGGAACTGTGACAGTGTCGTGGCATGCTGCGACTTATCAGTTTACGCAGCATGTGGTACAGTACGGTTCTAGTTCTGTGGCCTACATTTCAGTGAGAATTGCACACAATGTTCGAAGTGCATTTTGCATGAGCTTAAGCCACTCCAATGTTTCATACAACTGCCGCTGTAAAGCAGCTCTCTGAAAAAGTACAATCAAATATCACATCTCCCTTGTCTTACACAGCGTCATGGCGATTATCCACACTGTCTTCAACCTCCTCTCTTACGATGCTAAATTAAATCCCAACGTGGAATCAATCTTGCCACAATGACGAACGTCTAGAGCCTTTCACCAGAACTCGGCATTTGCATTGAAACACTTGCCTTGCCGTGCCTTTTCTCTCAGTTGATCCTTCGATCAACACACCGAGATAAAGCTGCAGGCACCTACTTGCCAACACTGCACAAATACAGCAGGACTCTGTATCAACACAGGCGCGGCCAGGCTGGTCTCCACGACAGCCCCACACATCCACAGCCTGCCCCTGCTGCTGAGGCGTCCCCGCTTGGGTCAATACAAGCCAGCACGAGAAGGAACCCTGAAAGCCCCAACGTGGAAACAGGTCTCTTTATGTTTTTTCCCCTTGAGGCTTCCTGGCGCGAACCGCTTCTTCTGGAGCACGACATTATTCTGTTTTGGATGCTGAGCGAATCGATAGAGAGCAGCTTTTTAGAAAAAACGAGAAATCGGGTCCGCGAAGAAAACAAATGAGTAGATGGCGCGGCTGACGCACCCCACCTCAGTGAGAGGGGAAACAGAAGGGGGGGGAAGTCATGTGACCTTCTAGGCGCACGCAAAGCATCCAAGTCATCGAGAGTGTTGCCTGCCTCTTCCCTGTGAAGTTCGTGAGGTGCATGCGCTGTGACAGCTTCCACTTTTGATTTTACAGCCTGTAGCCAAGGCGGCAAGTCCGGTTCCCTGTGCTCTAGGCGTATTCGCTGTCGGTTCAGTTCTAGGTTTCTCTTTATAGATCCTTGGCATCCCATCGTGCTACGGAGCGCACTGGTCTGCATCAGATACACCAAGGATCAAGATAATGTGATAGAGACGAAGCCATCAGACGTACCAAAGCCTTTCCGTGCAAAATAATATTTTCCCCACGTTGTACGGGCATAGCGTTTGTGGGAGCCATACTTCACGCTTCCTGTCAGGGAAGACAGTGCACTAAATCAGTTCTTCCATACAACAGTCTGATCTCACGTGCCTATATCAGCACAATGAAATTGTGGCTACAAAGATTTGGGATACATTCCATTCATCGAGGAAGTGCTTGGATTTAGAAGAAAAAAAGTCGAGCTTTCGCTTCTTGACAAAAGAAAATAAGGTTGAGAAAATACTGAAGGGTTGGAACCCTTCCGACTATGTACATATACCTGAACATTACGAAAAGCAACTCCCATTACGTATGGGTAAAGCACAATACATAAGTGCGTCTTGTTCCTCTAGCGCCAAGGCCGATCTACCAATGAATGCAGAACTGGAGTTCGACATTCCGTAATCACCTCGACGCGGGGATCGAAATAGGTACAGGATAAAACCATTGGCTGTTCTTCGTTTGTTTTCGATACTTCGACCTTCTACATTCCACACAGTGGTGGTTGTGGTCAATGTTTGTCTGTTCTTACCAGGAGAGACTTGATTAATCTGAGAGATTAAGGGACAGTATCGCACATTCTGGCAGTGTCCCTTGACGAATGGGGCTGCCAGATACAGCCACTGATAAAGCTCCCGATTAGTCCTTCGGAGGTCATTTTAGTCGGCTCGTTTCTGCTCACATCGGGCATGTGGACGAACTTGAAATTGATCGGTGTACAGGGTGTATCCTATGTGTAAACATGACGGGGAATAAATCGGTACAATTTGAAACCTTTAATCCCTGCTTATCCAAGATATCATTATGTAAAGAAAAGACGTGTAACTGGTTAATACCATTAGTCTTCGAAGCCGCAGTGCAGAATGTTTTTTCAGTTGCTGGTGACAATGACGATTCCCCTTTGCACGCACGTACACAATATTGTCAGAGTGATTTTGTAGTTTCTTACGCTCCTTTATACCATAATTCGTACTTTAAAGGAAAAAGAAGACCCAGAAAGTTGCATTGCATGTTGTTCATTCATAACAATTCATTTTATGTACCGGTATGCACTCTCATTCAAAAGCTGAGAAGGTCGGAGGTTGAAAGTGATAAAATAATGTGCTGAATGCTCAACAGCAAACAAATGTAGGGGTAATATTTTATACCAAAGAAAAAAATATAACCATCAGTTGAGCAGGGAAGTAGACTTACTCTGTACGTTTTGTGTACTCTGCTCCATCAGTGTGAAGCGGCCTTCAGTGGCAAACCCGACATGCATAACAAACTAATCCTTCAAGGCAAAGTGTAGAGAAGGAACTAGAGCAATGCTGCATGGAAGTTATAGGGGATTTAAGAGAATACAACTACTGAGATAGAGATAGAGAGAACGAAAGAGAACCAGAGAGAGAAAGAACGAAAGAGAAAGAAAAAGAGAACGAAATATGTATACGTATATGTATGTATGTATATATATATATATATATATATATATATAT
Source organism: Theodoxus fluviatilis (assembly GCA_034096865.1). Classification (NCBI taxonomy): domain Eukaryota; kingdom Metazoa; phylum Mollusca; class Gastropoda; order Cycloneritida; family Neritidae; genus Theodoxus; species Theodoxus fluviatilis. Next base: position 301,415 of record JAWQFJ010001323.1, read on the forward strand.
ATAAGGATCAAACGAACGAGCAAACAAACAACTTACTTAGCTTCAAATTTTTGACAACTCACCACATATCTATCCCTGAGGCTTGAGAAGAGCTCAAGCACGTAAGGGCACGGGAAAGGTAACATAACAGAGGAGTGAATACAGCTCAAGCAAAAAAACAAGAGGCATGGAAGATGAGTAAAAACATGGTGATAGGAGAGGGGGGAGGGTAGGGGGGGGGGGAAAGGAAGGGGAGGGGGGGAGGGGAGGGGAGAGGGGAGGGTAGGGGATGAGGGAGGGTAGGGGAGGGGGGGTAGAGGAGGGGGGCGAGGGAGGGTTAAAGGGGGGGGGGGAAGCAGGGGGGGGGGCGAGGGGGGGAAGCGGGAACGTGTGGAGGGGGAGCATGCCAGTAGGCTGCGCTCCATAAGAGTCAGCTTCACATACACTCATACCTATACACATTCATACATCCATACTGGCATATCAGGTCTCGCTCTCACTGAGACCCACATTCACCCGTCTCCCCTCTCACAGGAGTACCACCATTCATAAGTGCCATAGATAGCACAAGTCACAGTTCGTGTTCGCCTGCACTCATATAGCAGTACCCATACGCACCCACACACACTCTCATGCACACGTAGGCCTCCGTCTAGAACCCCCATGTGTCCACGCATCCTCCCACCTGTATAGCACCGAGATCATACTCCCGCGTGCACAAAATGCGCTGGCCATCCTCATTGTTCCTGCAGAGTCACATACATGTACATATGCCAAAGTCAAATGATCCACTGGGGAGGATCAAAAATGGAAGAATTATTCTAAAGTGTTCAGACCATTCGGTGTTAAAGTCGAGAGTTTGTTTATCCAGAAACGTTCCCGCCTGCGTCGTCCTTCAGTGCTGTCTGTGTAGGATTTCTCTACCGGCATGCATCTGAGGTCGTGCAGTGTGTGGTTGGGTAGGGAGAAGTGTTCAGTAATGAGAGTGCAGGTGTTCTTGTTGGTGTTGATGTTCGAGCGATGCTGGTAGAAGCGTTGTTTGAGTGTGTTGCTTGTTTCTCCGACATACTGTGTGTGGTTGCATCTAGTGCAATACAGGATGTATATGAGATTGGATGTCGTGCAAGTGAGTTTGTGTCTGATGTGGAATGTTTCATTGGTCTGTTGGCTGGTGAATGTGCGGCCTTCCACAAGATGATACTGGCAGACGACGCAGCGGGAACTCTGGCATTTGTAGGAGCCTGGGTCGGCATCGACGGGAGTGGGAAGTAAGGAGGGCATCAGCAGGGCCCGTAGGGAGCGGCTGTTTCTCTCCCCCAGAAGAGGTGGATCGGGCACAGCTTGTGCCATGCGTCGGCTGGTGTTGGTCATCGCCTGGTGGAGTTCTCCGATCCAGGAGCGCAAAGGAGGGTTGTTGGGGTTGTGGGTCACGACAAAGGGGACCCGCTGGTTCTTCTTTTTGGCATTGTACTGTAAGCACTCTTGTCTGGACTTGGTGCTGACAATGGTCCTGGCCTTGGTGATGGTGGGAAGGTGGTGGCCTCGGGCTCTGAGCTGATTTTCCAGTTCATCACATCTCTGACGGAAGGTGTCAGGGCTGGAGCACAGTCGGCGGAGACGGAGGAAGAGGCTGTAGGGGAGGTTTCGGATGACGTGGTGAGGGTGGGAGGACAGACTGTGGAGGTATCCGTGTACATCAGTGGGTTTGGAGTAAAGGTCAGTTTGGAGGAAACCATCTAGCAGGGTGATAAGGATGTCCAGAAAGGGTGCTGCTTGGTCATGGGACTTCAAGGTGAACTTGATGGAGGGATGGAATTGGTTGAGGAATTCCGAGAATTGTTGGAGCTCGGCATCCGAGCGGGTCCACAGAAGGATAATGTCATCAATGTATCGTTTCCAGGTTGTTGCTGGAACTGGCACGGGGCTGGTGGCTAGGAGATGGTCTTCGAGCCAGCCCATAAAGAGACAGGCTGCACTCGGGGCCATCGGGGTTCCCATCGCCGTTCCCATCACCTGTCTGAAGTATTGGCCCTCAAAAGTGAAGATGTTGTTGGAGAGGACATGGTTGGTAACCTGAAGTACGGTGTCGACAGGCGGGGTATTGGGCAGTCTGTGTCGGGTCAAGAAGTGCCGTAGGGCAGTTTCCAGTTCCTTGTGGGGGATATTGGTGTAGAGGGCTTGAACATCAATGGTGACAAGTCGCGTTTGTTTGTCAAAGGGTCCAAGCTCCAGATTCCATTGAGACAAAATTTGTAGCATGTGGGTGCTGTCTTTGATGTAGGAGGGTAGAAGAGTGACATACTCTTGTAGCCAATCATCCACAAGCTTGGATAGGTTCTCTGTGGGGCCGTGGGTGCCAGAGACAATGGGTCGGCCGGGTGGTGTGGTGGAGGACTTATGGATTTTAGGTAGCATGTAGAATCGGTGGCACTTGGCTTTCTTGGGTTCTACAGTGGCCCAGCGGTGTGTCGTCTCGCTAATGTGGCCCTTTTGGAAGAGGTCATCAACAAGTTCATTGGACTGCTTGGCAATATTAGTAGTGGGATCAGTGTTTATTCTGACATAGTGGGTGGTGCTGCTGAGCTGAGTATTCGCCTCTGTAAGATAATCTTTCATGTCTTGAATGACCACGGCGCCCCCCTTGTCCGCCGAGCTGATGCGGATGGTGCGGTTGAGGATTAGTTCTCTGAGTTGACCTAGAGCCGCCCTCTGGTCCTTGCTCAGGTTGTCCTTGGTTTGCCGGGTTTTCCTGTAGGCATCGGTCCGACTCAGTAGAGTGTCGCAGAAAGCATCCAGGGAACGGTCTCTTCCCACAGGGGGTTGGTAGCCTGTACTTCTGTAGAACTTGGGTGGATCAGCGTTATTCGTTTTGTCAGGGTGGTAGTATAGTTCTTTGAGGCGGAGCCGACGGCATCCTTCCCGCATATCGTCAGTCAACTGGTGGTGGTCAAGTGAGCGGGGTGTAGGGCAAAATTTGGGCCCCAGGGCCAGTACGCTTCGCTGAGATTCAGTGAGGGTGATGGATGACAGGTTGACCACTATCTGACTTAGGTTAGGAGTCAGTATCTCGTCTCGTGGGGATGGGCCGCCACATGTAGATGTCCTGCGGGTAAAGCGACGGGTCCGGCGCTTTTTGTTGCGTGCACTGTCATGCTCGAGCCCCTCCAAGTCCCGGGTTTTGAGTAGTGAGCATAGTTTCTTTTTCTTCTTACGGTTCAGGTTTTGGAGAGGTTGCGACATTTGGTATAGTGGTTCTCCAGAATCTTTTCAAACTCCAGAAAGTCCGTCTGTTGATGTAGTCTGAAGAGAGTCTCGTGGACTTGTTGTGTCGCACTCTTGCATAGAGAGCTGTATGCTGCATGGCAGTAGAAAAGGATGTCTTTGCTTGTACACTGGATCAAGTCTTGGATTGTGTCCCTCAGATAATCACATTTGGGCAGGGCGTCTTTGCCAAAACGGCACTTCATTCCTTTGGGAATGACATTATGGTGTAGACAGGAGGAGAGGAAACCGCAATGAGAGTTGAACCTCATCAGTTTATCTCGATGCCTGGACAGGAGAAACAGATCTCTGTCCAGGGAAGTGGACGTTGCACTGGATCCTGGGAGGGATACATTGGAGGTCATGTCGGTGTTAATAAGCTGAACAGCACAACGTCCACAGAGGAGAAGAGTAGAGAGGGCTTGGATCAGAATTGATACGCGTTTGTTCGGCATATAGTATAGTAGGATCAAACGAACGAGCAAACAAACAAGCCTTTACTCAGCTTCAAATTTTCGGCTGATCGCCTTCCTCAGGAGCATACTGAAGGGCTTGACAACTCACCACATATCTAACCCTGAGGCTTGAGAAGAGCTCAAGCACGC
>JAWQFJ010001324.1:0-102716 GCA_034096865.1 Theodoxus fluviatilis
TCATTGTTCGTCAAGGACGCAGGAGCTTCATCCATTTTGCCGCTGCGACGTACTGCACCAGAAGCTCACAAGCTTGGCACTCGCCCATTTCGCCAATTCTTTAATCAAAACACCCTGCCATAACCGTCTGCTTCTTTTTGTTTGGCTTCAACAAATTCGAGCCCATTCGAAGATAGCGCGCATGTAAATCACAAGTATATATGTTCCACCTTAGCACACTTGACTGATGTATGAATCTTGATCGAAGAACTGCTTACCAAAATCTCCTCTGCGTTCTCAATGGAAAATTTCTTTTTGAAGTAACGATCAATTTTACCTCGTGACCTTGATCTTCCCCCCTTCCTCAAGCCTTTAGAGTTCAATACTGTAGTGCTGGTAAAGATGAAAGAATATCTGCTGCTCTGTAGGGATGGAATGCTGCTGCCTATGAATGGAACTGCTTTCTTTGAATGTGCCTTCCCAACCTCTGGAGATGCATCTGCTGTAGCCTCAACAGGGGCATCCACTGTCTTCCTGGCATCCTTTGGCTCCAGTTCTGCAATAGCAACATCACCATCAGGAAACAGCAGGAACTCAATGGTAGACTTAACACTCTGAAAGGGAATAAATTGTATACATCAACAAATGCCCGAGGTGTCGACTTCATGGTCTTTCTAGCCTTACTGCCTGCCAAGAGAAAAATCTACCAAGTGTGTGGAGTTTTCAAGGCACTGTGCAGCAGCAGGAACTGTTGTCTTCTTCTTCCCTGCCTTACATCAGCTAATTGCAGTTGTAGTGTGCAGCCCAAAGCAATCAAACCATCTACAAATTCTTCCAACACCTCAACTTAAACCAGTGATAACTAAGTTAAACTAGATACCAATTTCGTGAAGGAGCACCATAAACTAAACTAGATTGAATGGAGCTATCGCAGACTATAATCGACAGCAGCCATCATAACCAGGGTGAAGACTTTCAACTCTAAAAGGTTTTCTCTCTGTGATGATAACATTACTCTGCACTTCCACACAATGGATCGCTTTTCTTTCTTTTTTTCTTCTGTGCTCAAGGGGCTGCCCTGAACAGCACGGGTGAGCTCACTACAGACAGCTTTTACAACTCTGCCCAAGACAGCGACTTCCCCATTTGAACTGAATGACAGAACACACACTAAGACCTTGCTTTCGGTCTTCACGAGTCCAGTGGCTACAAAACTGGATTCACCTCATGCAATGAGTGCTCCTTGGTTGATCTAAATGTAAACTGAACCTGGGAGATCAATGTCGGTTCTTGGTTAGAGAGGAAACGTCTGTATAGTTTTCTATTCTTGGCAGACCTCTGCTCACTAGTGGAGTCATCTGACAAAGACATAATTGAAATATGACTGCAAGACAACTGACTGTGTGAAAGAATGCTGTGGCAACACTCACCTGTCGAGAAAAGAGACTTGGACACCTCTGCATTGAGGTGTTGGTAAGCCAGGTGCAAACCGTCGTTAAAGTTTTTCATGGACACCTCATTCTTGTTCAAGTGGTCTCTGCCTTCATCCTGAAAATAGAAATAGATGCCGAGTCATTCAGATCATTATCATGTTCTTCCACATTAACTATATATGAAAGATTTGCAACTTAGCTAGAGTTTAATTGCAATTTTTTTCATTTGGTGCAGCACACATACACACACACACACATACACACACACACACACACACACACACACACACACACACACACACACACACTTTGGATCATTAAAACTACTAGTACTTCAAAACAAAATAAGAAAACAAACAGACAATTCCTGCAATGTTTTGACCTAAGATGTCTTCTGCTAAGTTCTGAATAGTATGTGTCCATCCCATCACTGATCAGAAATATCTTTATTAAACTAGACAGCACAAGGAGAGTGCAAACCTCCACTATTAAAGCCACAACACAAAGGGGCATAATTGAGGCAAGCACTGTGTTGTGCCTGCTGGGCCTGAGGTTACATGGAAGTTTTAGTGCTGCTAGTGGTTCATTGAGGCAAGCACTGTGTTGCGCCTGCTGTAGCGGTTGACTTCATATGAAAACACCTTGTAGCGGTTGACCTCATATTAAAACACCTTGTAGCAGTTGACTTCATATGAAAACCCCTTGTAGTGGTTGACCTCATACGAAAACATCTTGTAGCGGTTGACTTCATATGATAACCCCTTGTAGTGGTTGACTTCATATGATAACCCCTTGTAGTGGTTGACTTCATATGATAACCCCTTGTAGTGGTTGACCTCATATGAAAACATCTTGTAGCGGTTGACTTCATATGATAACCCCTTGTAGTGGTTGACTTCATATGATAACCCCTTGGAGTGGTTGACTTCATATGAAAACACCTTGTAGCGGTTGACTTCATATGAAAACCCCTTGTACAGGTTGACTTCATATGAAAACATCTTGTAGCGGTTGACTTCGTATGAAAACACCTTGTAGCGCTTGACTTCATATGAAAACACCTTGTAGCGGTTGAATGCATGGCTGGTCTTCCGTGGCCTGCATAATTCAGGCAGTACGTTCTGCTAGACAGGCTTGATGCTACAAAGTGTAGTTCATTTTATCGCTACATCTACTATCGATCTCACAGTAAAATACATTGGCTTACAGGACACCTCAGCACTGCACAAGTCATCAGCCGAGGCAATAACCTTTTTGTATATGGTTGTGATTCCGAAACGTGATTCCAAAAAAACCTCCAAACTTCATGGATTGTTCCTTGGGTGAAACTCTGACCTTGCAGCATATTTCACCAGAATCCATTTTGAACATTTTGTTTGTTTTTTGCCGTATAACTAAGGAACTAACTAACCAACTGAAAATAATAACTTCCTTGGTGGAGGTTAAAAAAAAGAGAAAAAATGAGTCTCTCAATCTGGCCCTTGAGTCATAACAGAATCTCTGCTTCAGAAAAATAAGTAAATAAATTCAAATATCAGAGAAAATTATGTACTTAGCTTCATTTAAAAGCCTGACAGACATAATTCTTCCTCTTGAGAATATGTGATACTACAGTTTAACAGGTATTTGCTCAAAGTATAAGCAAACAAACAAATAAACAAAAATAGGTAAAAGATAAACTGCTGGATTCCCGCAGACAAAACAAAAAAATGACAATAAATCATTGGGAGGTGTTAGAACCACTGGATTAGTATGAGAAATGTACATGAGGCCACATGCAAGATCCAAGGGAAGAAATAATCTGTATTTCTTCCTAAATCGTGGCCAAACAATTACAGAACACATGCAGACGGCAGCACTGAATACGAGATCAAAGTGTGTCCATGTAACCTGCTACAGCACAACCTCTGCTTCAAGTGAGAATGTGAGGAAAGCATACACAGGGTACGTCTTACTCCTTAGAACAAGCATATACTTTGAAGTGTCACTTATGAAAATTCGATGCCAACAAAATTAGCATACGTACTCCATACAGTTTATCCTGTATTTCCTGATTGCACTGAAAGGTAATTTATGAGGCAGGAAAACAAAGTTTGGGAAGTCGTCTGTGCACAGGATCTTCTTTGGATGGACTTCAGCTGTCTAAAACTAGTAAAAGCAAGTGGACGCAAAGACCTTCATCACCCAGTAACCGATTCTCTCAACACATCAAATACACATAACAGGAAAGCTACAAGTGAGTGGCTCCCTTTTTTGTTTGTGAGACATATTTAGATCTGTAGCCATTACATAACAGGAATTTTCAAATTTCTTGACAAAAATAGTCTGTCTTTGACAGGTGTCATAATCAGGCAAACCCTGAATTCATTTAAATGTATCATCATGTTACAGTATCTTTCTTTGAACAAACTCACTGATTGATTATTTCTTGTGAAAAAGGGGAGAAAATTAGTTTATCTGTTTTAACAAACTCAGTGATTATCATATCTTGGGGGGGAGGGGGGAGGGGGGGGAGGGGGGAGGATTGGGGGAAGGGGGGATGGGGGAGGGGGGGAGAACAACCGAGAAAAAAAAGCCATTTGATTGCTGTTGTTCTAGTTATGGGACGCCATGACATTTGAAAATGCAGATCTCTTCAAACAATTACAAGATATGTTTTTTTTCTTCATTCGTACAAAAAAGTGACATTCACAACACTCAAAGTACAAAATTGACAGTTTCATATATTTGTATGAAATGAAACAAGTGTCTTTGGTGTGATCATTTATCAGGTATCATCTTTTAGGAGCAGAAACTTGCAATGAATGAATGTAGGTACATTCAGGACTTTTGGGGGCAATGTTGTGAGGGGTGAAAAGCTGATTAATTTGCTTTTTGCCTGAATCAATCACACGTCTCAAGGAAATATTAAAATTGAAAACTTGTGATGATTTTACAATTAAGACATTACATTAAGAAAAGAAGCAAATACTCCAATGTCTCCATGCTATTTATGGGATGTGGCACTATTCTAAGTTCAAAAGAGTTCAGAAAAGGAGCTACTACTACTAGGTTTCTGTGGCATTAAAAAAGTAAAGGAATAATGTCAGACTAAATTAATGTAAGATCTCAACAAATCCAGTCTTGAACAGTCCTTTTACCACTGATCAGGAATCCTGTTCCTCTCAGTGCTCAGGAAAATTCACCACTAGGTCTTTTTCAAGCTTTTGGTGTCCTTAAAATCAGCACATTTACATTAGACAAAGCAAGCTTTTTGGTCAGGCAAGCTGTCAAAATATTTTGTAAACGAAAGCAACAAAATGAATACAATGCATCTGCCTGACTGACAGATTGTGACATAAACGACATAGTGATTTGTATATTGAATAAAGTATGCACCTTTTTTTCTTATTTGTTCTTAAGTGCAACACATGAGAACTACTTAGTTTTGAGAGGCTATTTTTAATAGAATGTGACTTCCTCAGTAGTGTCATAATTGTTGTTATGTCCTCCAACTATGACAAAATATGCGCTTCAGAAGCAATTGATATCATTTTCACAATGGTGCCAATATTTTTCATTTAAAAATATTTATTTTGTGATTGGCTGGTATTATGTTTGGGATGTAATAGTTTAAATTCTTTTCTTCTTGCTCATCAGGAAAAAACAAATGACAAAAACTTATTCTGGAAATTAAAAACTGTTTTAGGAATGTATATAGAAGGAAAAAAACCCACTGTTACTTTGTATTTAATTATTCATTCAAACTAATCCCTGTTCTGATCATTTAGCTACAAAACTTATTTCCTCCAGTGCTCTAATGTAATAATATGTCCTTTATGATCTATGAAAAACAAGCATTCAAAAATATAATTTGCTAGCTGGCTGTTTTTGTCAGGATTTCTATAAATTTAATTTTAGAAAAAGGTTCAAGCAAATAAAATAATTTAAGGTATAATTCAAACTGTATAGAGTGCCACAATCACACAAGGATGCATCCAGGGATAAAGTTTGGTACACTCCTTTTACATATCACCAGGATCATTTCATTAGATCATACTCTGTACTGCAAGGTTCAGGAATGAACAATGCTCATAATGAACTATTACGTGGCAGGAAAAACAACCCGAACATCTCATCAGTCTCAATAAAACACATAAGCACTCAAAATAATATTGTTATCTGGGCACATTAAAAAAGCTAATTTAATGGATGAAGGTAATTCAGGCATGCTTTACACCACAAAGGGTGTCAAAACTGCAAAGGAGAGGAAGATATGAAATTCATCTCTTCCAAAGCCTGAATCAAATGCATTTGACTTGACTAACTAAATATCAATCTCTAAAAAATGGAAATTGCAATGAATAAAAATCTGTTATATTCTTGCTAGAAACCTGGACTATTTATCCCCCATCCCCAGCTCTCTCTTTCCACTTCCCCCATTCATCCACCAACCACCCACCCCTTTCTTAACCTTTTCATTCATAAACAACCCCCTTATCTTTCTCTCTTTCCAACCTTCTCCCACCTCCCCACCCCACTCCCATCATTACCAAGTCATTGGACCACAAAACTATTATTATCAGCTTCAAAATTGTACTGTCATTTGTGATCTTGTGCACATCAAACCACACCCTAAAAATGTATGTTGGCTTGCTTTATCACTTATAATTGCTTACTAACAGTAAGCAATGGCATTGATCATAGTGGAACAGATCAGCTGCAGCATAATTTCTGCTGTATGTGGCATCATAGTTGCAATAGAAGGTAACTTAGAAGATTTACTGTGTTCACAGGTCAACCATTACAAACAGGTATAACATTTAAAAGTTTATTTTCATTACTTAGACAAAGGTGCAGTCAAACATTGTCACAGATTAAAACTTATATTTACACATAGGTTCTCATAACAGTTATGACATAGGTCTCAATGAAAGCAATGTCTGAATAAAAAAGAATGAGCAATTATTTTGCACATAACCAACCCAATGTGTTCCTAGGTCAATTGAACACTTGGGCATCATCTTCAGCATAAGACACAATGATATATTAAAGACAAATACACTCAAAATCTGATCTTTTATCTGGTGAATTTGGTCAGCACTTTAAACGATTTGTTTTTTAATTAAAAATAAGAATGCTGATTTACCTGACAGTGCACGGCATTGTCTAAAAGGCAAATAATAGCTGGATATTGTGTGAATTATGTTGTACACCAAAAATTGAGAGTAATCCAATAAATGGTTCTAAATGATAACATGCCTTTTTATTCTTACAGGAAAATCTACACTGTTCAGGTCATTAGACAACAAAAACAGCTGTTCCCAGGCTTTTGTCTTTTTTGCAAAATCCCCTTATTTCCCATTTCTATATAAAAACTTTGTAGATGAAAACTCCTTAACAAATTCCCATTATGCAGGTGGAAAAAGACAGTTTACTGTATACCTTTACCTATAGAGCAAGTGAATCTCATCAGACACTCTATGTGTGATGTTTTATGTGTGTACACAAAGCACGTTCATAATATTTTCAGACTTCCTTAATCAGTCCAAACTTCACAAAGTGCAAAGCAATGGTTCAGTTGAGTTCAAATGTTCATTGGCATCCTATACACTAAATGTCATGTGATACAAGTATGAAGAAAAGCATGATACGAAATGTATCTCTTCCAACTCTTGAATTATCCTGTGGATGTGAACAGTGTGGCTTGATCTGCCATTCTGGTATTAATCTCCTGAGCCACAGCAGACACTGTCCATGTGATGGTACCGACACATAGTGGCACAAATTCATGGTCCTTTGGGACTAATAGATGACTATTAATGCAGAAAGACTACAAAAAACACACCTTATATTTAGATTTAATATTGAACAACTATGTATCATTTTCTTGCAAGGTCAAACTGCTTGCCTACTCAGTTTTTGGACAACAGGACTACTGTCCTCAGAATTCTAACTTTAAAAATGTATATTCATGTATTTGAAAACCCCCAAATAGCTCTCAAAAAGGCATCTGTAGGTTTCCACTATTAGTGATGTCTTCACAACAAGTTAATGAATAGTCACTTCACACAGATCACATTTATTTCAGCATCATTTTCACATCTTAGGATGTTCTAAACACACACACAAAGACACACACACACACATAACAACACACACACACACACACACACACACACACACACACACGCGCGCGCGCACAAAACCACACAAAGAGATTGGCACCATAAGAGTGTTTCAGCTTTTCAGTATGCAAATGACATAAAGTAATTCCTTAAACTCTTAATGAAAATATATATATATATTTTATATATGTTTCGCCAATCGCGGTAGACCAGTGTGACAGGCTACGCCAACGTATGACGTCATGTGTGACGTGGAAACCCGGAGTTGAATTTTCAAACCCTTCAGTATACTCCTGAGGAAGGCTAATAAAGCCGAAAATTTGAAGCTGAGTGGGGCTTGTTTGTTTGCTCGTTCCTTTGATACTACTATATATATATATATATATATATATATATTTGAGCCTTTTTAATAAGGAAAAAAGGCAATCGTTTGTATCTCCAGGGCACTGGGGTATACAATTTTGTCATGAAATCAATATATTGGTAACGAAATATGCAGTTACTCCTGAAATTATGCACTCAAAGAGTTATGTGTTACCTACCTGCAAAACAAGGAAATTAAGAGACATGTAAAAAAAAGAAGTATAAACTTAATAGATGAAACAACTTAAATGTGATTCACACTTCAAGAACTATTAAAAAGAATAAAAACAATTTATCAGATTGGATCTGCATTGATGTTTGTCATTGTGTGGAGGACACCACATCATCTAGACATGGTATCTGTATAATAATCATGTAGCAAACACATGGAAAAGGAGGTACACATATTCACTCAGTGTTTGGTAACCTAATCACATAACTCATAGATTTGCAAAACATAAGGGAATGTTAAAAAAAAGATGGGATTCACACACACTCATACACACACACACACACACACACACACACACACACACACACACACACACACACACACACACACACACACACACACACACATGAACAATTTCTGTCTTTACTGCTGTATGTTTTTTTACAGAGTTTAGAATGCCAAGTTGTGTGTGTGTGTGTGTGTGTGTGTGTGTGTGTGTGTGTGTGTGTGTGTGTGTGTGTGTGTGTGTGTGTGTGTGTGTGTGTGTGTGTGTGTGTGTGTGTGTGTGTGTCTGTGTGTGTCTGTATGTGTGTGTGTGATTTTCTGTCTGTATATGATCTCATATCTTTGTGTTTGCTGACTATTTACATTATTCAATCTTTTCAATGTCCTAACATATGCACTTACATATATTTATTTTCAATAAATATGTTAACACAGTATGACAATAGTCATACCTTGTCTAGTGCTGTTTTTTCAAGCCACCAAGAAATGTTGAAACACAAACTGAAGGATACAAGCCATATATTATTAACAATATTATCTTTTTAATCTTAAATTTAAAAAGCCCTGAGTAGTATTCAACAACCAATCTATTTCACAATGACAAAGCTGAACACATCTAAATCTTCCTCCTGAGTGACTACTGTACTCTTGAATTGGTAAATAGCCCATTTAGCATGCTCGTTACATAGTCAGCTGCTAGGCTTGGCTGCACCTAGTGCTGCCCATTATAATGAAAGCAAGCACGTTTTCATTTTTATTTTCAGGATGTTCAAACAAGGGAGAGCATTTCCAAGACGGTATCCAAGGAAACGGGGTCACCACATGACCTTAAGAAAATTAACAATCAAAACAGTAAAAGAGTTTTTCCGACTGTCTTCTTAGGTTCTCATAAGTTTACATCGTGTTTCTCATGCAGTATATAGTTTGGCCTTTATAAGACTGCACAGAGTCCAACAGACATCAACCCAAAAAGTTTGGCGATCGAACTTTAGTCTTTACGCGTTTTTGGTCATGATGACATCACTGCTTCAAAATCATTTTGTATTAAAGCTAGAAATATACTGTATTTCAGTTCTGCATGTTGTGTTCTTAGATTTGCCTGAGTTTATGCTTCCTAAGAAATCGCTATTGTGTCATAATCATTATCAGTTTTAAATGATCGAAGCATAGCATCAACAATGCCGTGCGTCTAATGCGAGTTGGTAGATCAAACAGGCATGAACATGACGACTTGCTAGAATAGGGTAAACATGCTTGGAACATTTTCAAACACCTAAAACGTTAAACCTCATCGATTTCGACGTAAAAATACAATGTGTGATAGCAAACAAAATCGTTCTTCATGTGTACATCGATCACCAATGTAAATATGCGCCGCTGAGTCCTTAAGTGCGGGTTTGTGAGAGAAATGTCAAACCGTAGTCACCGTAGTCCTGGAGGCAAGTAAAGACACTATAGATTAAAGTTTTCAAAGAAATAATTTTACACGCAAACTGTTAATACCAAAACTTTCAATAACTCACTGAACGAAAACGGATCAGATGTCCGCATGGTAAGGAATTTGATGACATTTTATTCATTTGCCGTTTAGCATGTAAGAAACATATCGCCACAGGTACATTAGAATTGCTACAACAATATATCGGAAACTGTTTCGCATAGCAAACAATCCAGGGTTTGAAGTGTGTGTGTGCAAGTCAATGGCACAATAATCGTTTGTACGCAGGGGTAAAAAACCAAGGGCCTAATTACAAAAATCTCAACAACTCGGGTATAAATTGAAATCGCTTACCTTCATGGCAACTTCACCGTATTTCTGGGACAAAGCATTATTATCAGACAATGTGTTTTCATCTGATTGTCCGACTTTATACAGCTGAGCGATAATTTCTAGACATGCAGTCATCTTGCATTTTTCTAACAGATCTGCAGGGATTCGTAATTGCCGGAGTAACCAACCTCCTTCGCAAATGAGCTTGTCGCGTGATGCTGACAAGATATGCACTCGTAAAACTAGGTCAGGTGAAGTTTGAATATGTGCTGACGCAGTTTGCACGGATTAGGATTCTCCCAAGATGCAACGGGTTGGAAAGCGTCATAATAGCTTTCACGCCATGCGACGCGTCTGTTAACGGGACTTGTATTTCGACCGAGCTTGTGGTCATGACTGCTTGGGTGCGTTCACTTATCACTGTCTGATAGTTACGACTTCAGTGAGAACTGAAGCAGCGATAGTCCGTTTATTAGGGTCCCCGTACTATGTTCATGGGAAGAGAGTTTCGTAATCTGTTTTGGAGTTGTACATGTTGTTCAATCACGTTCTTTGGAAAGTTATTCCAGAACGCTGCTTGGGTACTCAGAGAGTAGCGTCCCTTGGTAATAGCGGCAGCTTGAAAATTCGCTCTGTGACAGAAAACTTCTTTTTCTATGCTCAATGACTTTGTGGGTTTGTTTTGCCATCCGCTGACTCACAGGAATTCTCGTCAATGTCACCTGTGATATTTGTGGAGTACTAGGAGTGTCTATAGTTCTACACCGCTGGTAGCTGGACTTAGCGTGTGAGTAATCGTCGCAGTCTGTCACTTGTGTCACTGGATGTGCACTAATGCAGGCTCAGTTTTCTAGAGCGAAGAGGGCTTTATTTTCACCGTTTTCAGTAGAGAAGATCCTCAAAAAAAGCTAGGAGTGAATGGGAGGTTGTGAGGAAGGAAAGGGAGGAGGGGGAGGAAAGGGAAGAGGGGGAGGAGAGGAGAACTATGGCGAGCACGAAGCACTCTGTTGATGTTTCCGCGATCAGTGAGACAATCATGGCACGAGTGAGTGAAGCGCTCTCGATTTATAAATCGCCAGGCCAGAGTGAAAGTGACCCACATAGCTTCATTCCTCAACTGGCTACTGCCCTCTCTGTGGCCATGGGAGAAGTGCTGAGAGGGGTGATGAGGGAGGTGGAGGAGAGGTTGTCTGCGGCGGTGTCTGCCCCCTCGGCTAGGGAGGAGCGGTTGTTCGCTGCTGTTAGGACGCTCACCTACGATCGAATCACTATCCACAACCCACAGGAGGAAGTCAGTTCATTAATACAATCTTGGTCCGTCTGAACTAGTGGACTGGAAACACATTTGCAGACGACTCATGTCTTCACACACATGGTTTGCTGGACAAGTTCCCACACTAGTGGTTCCATTTAAGAACATGCTTAAGAGTGTTAGTCAACGCTGTAGAAATGCACCCAGCTAGTTCCCGCACTAGTGGTCCATGTAAGAACATGCTTAAGAGTGTCAGTCAATGCTGCATAAATGGACTCTGGTTGTTTATATATTTCTGACCGACATTCATTTAGAAGTACAACATTGTGAAATGGACAATTTTTACTTTCGTACTTAGACGTCTGCTGCAACACATGACTTCAAAATCATCACACATACATGTACACATCCCATCCGAACCCCAATTCAGTGTATTTATAAATTTAAGGAGTATATTTCTTACTTTCAATTGGCTACCAAAACTGCCCGCACCCTAAGTCATACGTTATCTTCTGGCTTGGTGATTTTTTTTCAGAAGAAAATGTTCTCCAGTTCTTTGTTTGGCCAGTATGTAAAAACTCTGATCGTATTCGCTTGTTTAACACATTAATATTTTTTTAAGTTTTGGGTTAAAGTGTAGCAGTATATAAAAATTACTAAAAATGTTCAAATGTCATAATAGATTTTCAAGAAGTTCTCCTCTTCTGTAGCTAACAAAGACTGATTGTGAGGAACAGAAAGGAGAGGGGAAGGCTGGCGCTTCAAATCTCTGATCTTTTGCTCAGTCTCTTGGGCTGAAAAGAAGTAAAACACTTACTTCATACTCTATGGAGATTTCCTCGAACATTGTTGTATATATGTGCAACAAGGTAATTTAAGTTCCACCAAAACACACACGCACGCACGCACTCACTCCACGCACTCACTCCACGCACTCACTCCGCGCACTCACTCCACGCACTCACTCCACTCCACTCCACTCCACTCACTCACTCACTCACTCACTCACTCACTCACTCACTCACTCACTCACTCACTCACTCACTCACTCACTCACTCACTCACTCACTCACTCACTCACTCACTCAAACAAATAAACACACTCACACACACACTCACACGTCAAGGAAGGCCGCCCGCCCGCCCGACTGACCGACCGACTGACCAACCAAATCAATCAATCAATCAATCCTTCAATCTATCCAATCAATCAATCCAATCCAATCAATCCAATGCAATCAATCAATCCCATCAAAGCAATCCAATCAAATAAATCAAATCAAATCCATCCAATTAAATAAAATAAAATCAGATTAAATACAAGCAATCAAATCAAAATAGTCCAATCCAATCCAATCCAATCCAATCCAATCCAATCCAATCAAATCAATCCAATCAAATATATCAGTTAAATCAATCCAATCCATCAATCAAATCAAATCAAATTAATCAAATCAAATCTATTAAATAAATCAAATTAACCAAATCAATTCAATCAAATTAAATCAATCAAATGAATCAAACCAATCAAATCAAATCAATCAAATCGAATGCATCAAATCAAATCAATTAAATGGAATCAATCAAATCAAATAGATCAAATTATTATCAATCAAATCACATCAATCAAATCGATTTAATCAAATCAATCAATCAAATCAATCAATCAAATCAGATCAATCAAATCAAATTGATCAAAGCGATCAAATCTAATCAAGCAAATCATATGAAATCAAATCAGTCAAATCAGATCAATCAAATCAATTTGATCAAAATGATCAAATCTAATCAAGCAAATCATATCGATTCAAATCATTAAAATCAAATTAAATCAAATCAAATCAAATCACCCAACCCAACCCAGTCCAATCCAATCCAATCCAATCCCATCCCATCCCATCAATCCAATCCCATCTCATCCCATCAATCCAATCCCATCCCATCCCATCAATCCAATCCAATCTAATCCCATCAATCCAATTCCATCCCATCCCATCCCATCAATCCAATCTCATCCCATCCCATCCCATCTCATCCCAACCCAACCCATCCCAACCCAACCCAACCCAACCCATCCCAACCCAACCCAACCCACCAACCCACCAACCAAATCAACCGAATCGACCAACCAAATCAACCAACCAAATAATAATAATAATAATAATAATAATAATAATAATAATAATAATAATAATAATAATAATGTGTGGATTTATATAGCGCCTTATCATGAGTTAAGACATGATCAAGGCGCATACACACACAACCATTACAATATACAATAACAATCAATCACTTCAAAGGTAACTTAATAAACTTAATAACATAGGAGTCAGACATTCACTTCAGACATTCGACAAACTGATGCACAGCGACACCGCTTAACCATGAAACTGAGGAGAGGGGGAGGAGAGACAGGGGGGTGGTAGGGGGCCTAGGCAAGCTAGTACAAAGAGAACCAAATCAACCATCCAAATCAACCAAATCAACCAACCAAATCAACCAAATCCAACCCAACCCAATCCAACCCAACCCAATCCAACCCAACCCAACTCCTCAAATCAACTCAAATCCTCAACTCAACTACACTCCTCAAATCAACTACACTTCTCAGCTCCTCAAATCAACTCCAATCAATTCCAATCCAAATCAATCCAATCTAAATCAATCCAATCCAAATCAATCCAAATCAATCCAAATCACATCACATTACATCGCATCATAATCACCATCACCATCACCATCACCATACCTCACCTCACCTCACCTCACCTCACCTCACCACATCTCACCTCACCTCACCACACCTCACCTCACCTCCACCTTCACCTTCACATTCACATTCACATCACAATCACAATCACAATCACAATCACATCACATCATCACATCCACATTCCATCACATCTACATTCCATCACATCACATCACATCACATCACATCACATCACATCAAATCAAATCAAATCAAATCAAATCAAATCAAATCAAATCAAATCAATCAATCAAATCAAATCAAATCAAATCAAATCAATCAATCAAAGCAATCAATCAATTAATCCAACCAATCCGATCAATCAAATCAATCAATCAATCAAACCAATCGATCAAACCAATCGATCAAACCAATCCATCAAACAAACAAATCGATTAAATCGATCAAATCGATCAAATCACACAAATCAAACAAATATAAAATAAAGCAAACAAAGTAAACAACAAAATTAACCAACCAAATCAACAAAGCAAACAAAGCAAACAACCAAATTAACCAACCAAATTAACCAACCAAATCAACCAACCAAATCAACCAACCAAATCAACCAACCAAATCAACCCAACCCAACCCAACGAACCCAACCCAACCCAAATCAATCCAAATCAATCCAAATCACATGACATCACATCACATGACATCACATAACAAGACATCACATCAAATGACATCACATCAAATGACATCACATCAAATGACATCACAATAAATGACATCACATCAAATGATATCACATCAAATTAATCGATCAAATGAATCGATCGAAGCAAACCCGAGCAAAGCAAACCCAAGCAAAGCAAACCCGAGCAAATCAAACCCGAGCAAAGCAAACCCAAGCAAAGCAAACCCGAGCAAAGCAAACCCAAGCAAACCCAAGCAAACCCAAGTAAACCCCATCAAACCCCATAATCAATCAAATCAATCCAAATGAATCAAATCAATCCAATTCAATCCAAATCAATCCAAATCAATCCAAATCAAACCAAATCATCCAATCAATCAATCAATCAAATCAATCCAATCAATCCAATCAATCCAATCAATCCAATCAATCCAATCAATCAACCAACTAACCAATCAAATCAATCAATCAAATCAATGAAATCAATCAATCAAATCAATCACTCAATCAACGAACCAACCAATCGACCAACCAAACAACCAACCAATCAATCAATGTATTTTTTAACTTGAGACACACTGCTAGACACCAAAATCACTCGTGCGAAGTCGAAACTTCAGCAAAGTAGGTATAGTCATCGCCCAATCGGAACGCACATAAGAAGAGACAGGCAGAGATTACACTGACCCTTTGACCATGTTCTTTTGCTGTCACTGTAGAGACTGGCACTCCGCTCCTTCGGGTGTCTGCCTTGGGTCTTCCTCAGCGTATTGCTGCTCTGCCTCTGTGTCAGCAACAATCACGATCAAGTTTGTCTCCTATGTCTGCAACAGCCTTGCTTAAGTGTGTTTCTTGTGTCTGCTACAGCCATGATCAAGTTTGTCTCCTGTCTCTGTGTCTACAACGGCCATGATCAAGTTTGTCTCCCGTGTCTACAACGGCCATGATCAAGTTTGTCTCCCGTGTCTACAACGGCCATGATCAAGTTTGTCTCCTGTGTCTGCAACGGCCATGATTAAGCGTGTTTCTTGTGTCTCTGTGTCTACAATAGTCATGATCAAGTTTGTCTCTTGTGTTTCTTTGTCTGCAGCTGCCATGGTTAAGTGTATTTCTTGTGTTCATGTGTCTGCAACAGTCACGATCAAGTTTGTCTCATGTCCCTGTGTCTGCAACAGTCTTGATCACGTTTGTCTCTTGGTTTCTGTGTCTTGCAAGTCACGATCAAGTTTGTCTCTTGTGTCTTTAGCAGCCATGATCAAGTTTGTCTCTGCAACAGCCATGATCAAATTTGTCTGCAGCGGCTATGATCACGTTTGTCTCATGTGTCTCTGTGTCTACAACAGCCAAGGTCAATTTTGTTTGCTTTTACTCTTTGTCTACAAGACCTATGATCAATTTTTGTCTGCTATGCCTCTTCGTCTGCTACATTTATGATATAAACATTCTTTAGGCAGGTTTCCTAGACTATGGATTTGCGATCTTAAAGGCGTTTCCGGCATCATTTGAAAGTGATCGGTGTCATCATACAGGAGTTGGTACCAACAATGGGACGAAAAGCAGACACGGTCTGGTTTCGGAAACACGTTTATTAAAGAAGTGACTTGTTAGACTTTGCATATGATAACAGCTATCGTTTTAAAAAGAAGAGATCGACAATGATTCATATATTGCTTTGAATTGTTTGTCCATAATCTTGGGAAATCCGCATCTGCTACTGTGCCTCTCCGCCTGCAATAGCCATGATCAAGTCTGTCTACTGTACATCTTCATCTACAATAAAAAATGACCAAGTTTGCCCGCCACGTACACGTTTCTGATCAAATCAACATACTCAATAAAGTTGGTCTGCCATGCCTATTCATCTCCAACAGCCAGAGAGGCAGTAGGGGTGCTGTCACCTCTGACCTTTCGTGCCATTCGCCTTTGCTCTGAGCGCTGCTTCATCTTTTTTCTCTTCTGCAACCCGCGACCCTGGCGTCACCTTGCCGGGCTAGGAGCAGTCTTCTTGCGCCAGTGTCTCCCAGGCGCACATGTTGATCTTTAGAGCTCGGTTGGAGCATTCAAGCAGTCCTTGAAATGCTTAGTTCTCCCCCAGCAGCTTGCTTTCCCTGGCGGAAGTCTCCACACAGCAGCTCCTTTGGCAGTAGGTTGTCTGGCATAGGTGATGCATGCCCTGCCCTCCTTGCCTGAACTTTGGCATGGGGGTGTGGGGCTCGAGATGCCGAATCAGTTCAGAACGTTTGAATCAGGAATCCTGTTCTGCCACTAAATTAGTTGAAGCCTCCAGAGGCAGCGCATGTGAAAGATGTCGAGTAGCCTGGCGTGTCTACTGTGCATGTATATTGTCCAGTTCTCCAATGCGTACAGGAGGGTGGTGAGTACTACAGCCATAAAAACCTTCAGGGCGGTGGATACACTCACTCCTTTTCACTCCCACTCTCGAAGTCTCCCGAAAGTAAATATCACTTTGAAGGTTCTGTTTTCGACTTCGGCTTCTTGACTCCGAGACAATTACCTGACAGTCCGTGCAGCTTGCTGGAGGGAAGGGCACGTCCGTCGTACTTGTTGCCAAGGATACTGATCCAGAAGTTCCTCAGCTTGGCATTGTGCGTAGCTCTCCGCACCTCCCGCTCTGAATGGCAAGCAACGCAATAAATCAGATCATGGCATGAACGTTGAAGCAGACAAAAATCACCAGCAATTCTTTTTTAGGACGGTCAAGCAGACTTTTAAAAGAAGATGAAGAACTGACGACATGACTCGTCGGCAACTTTTATATGTATACGTGTATCTATCTATCGGTCTGTCTGTCTGTCTGTCTGTCTGTCTTTTTGCCTGCCCGCCTGCCCGCCTGCCCGCCCGCCTGCCTGCCTGCCTGCCCGCTCGCCCGTCCGTCCGTCCGCCTGTGTTTGTTTGCGTTCTCTCTCTCTCTCTCTCTCTCTCTCTCTCTCTCTCTCTCTCTCTCTCTCTCTGAATTGTTTCATCCATCCATGAACTGGTCGATTTTTTCTCATTCCATCAGCAGCATACCCACCAATCTACTAGCCAGGCAGCCAGCCAATCTGCCAGCAAGTCAGACAGTCAGCTAGCCAACCAGTCAACTGCCCACCTACGTCACGCTCATACGTGCACTCCAAGGTAATATGGAACTCATGCATGCAAACAGTAAGCACGCTCTACGTGTGTTGATCCTGTGTGTACCACTCGACATGCATGGCAGCCTCAGACAGGTAAAAAGACATATGCATAGTGATGTACATCGCCACTGTACACCTTAAACATCAATTCAAAGCAATCCAAAAGACATTTTGGGAGTTGTATATGTAATAATACACGATGTCCAATCAGTCAGATCTCGTAATAAATTAATTTCCAAAACCAGATACAATCTGCGTTTTCGTCCCTATGTTGATACCGACTCTCATATCACTTTATAATAGCACCAGAAACTTCCTTTGGCTTGCATTGGGCTGCACATCCATACTTTCATAAGCCCGCCTCTGATCTTGCACTTGGAAAATCAACATCTGAGAAGAACAACCTGGTTATACTCGCTAGCCCGGGACGAATGCCATTTTCAACTCCCTAGCCATCACACGAGCAACTGCTGGACTCAAGACTCCGAATAGTGTGCCCAGTTATCTAGTCGTGACCCTTGAGAGTCGGAGAAAGCGGGAATGCAAGGTATTATGCACTGCTGGCGTGTCCAGATAAGGTTCAGCAAACTGAGGAGTCACTACACAGCTGAGGGATGTGAGGACACTGGAATGTCTCCTAGAGGGCGCTCTGGGCAGCACTCTTCTTCTTCTCTTTGCTGGCTCTGGCGAGGTGCATTCCAAGACCATCTTCAAAGGAGGCGACAGTTGCCTTTGTGGATGCACGCCCGTATGGTCTGTCACTGGCGGAAACCTCATTCTGCTTTTGGACTTTGCCACAGTGCTAAATGTCTTCTTTTACACAATCATTTTAACTCGTTTTGAGACGACCTCCGCTGTGTGGCTTTCAGGCGAGAGCTCATATAGCCATTGTCTGTGGAGTGGCGATTATGCATCCAGATGTTTCCAAATGCAGGGATCTGTAAAGTGGCCTCTGCAGACTAGCAGGTTTGTCAGGCAGTCCAGGAAGCATCATTAGTACATACCAAAATGGCAAGAAACTCCCCAAGAAGTGAAGCAATTGACGGTCTTTGAAGGAAAAGCCGCCGTCAATAAGTATTTTGGACCTTCACATTTCCTGACACTTTCGAGGGAAGAGCCACACCTGGTCATAGGTCCAGGTGCCTGTCTGTTGTCCTGAACTATATACACGATGTGCGAACATCACGGGGCAGAACCTGCCTGCTTCAACTATTACTCGGCTGCAGGGCTCTGGTCTCTGGTGTTCCACCTGACCCAAATCCAGCACCATGCCTTCTCTACTGACTCTGCCATAGCTCTTGTCTCCTTGGCGCACTGAGGCAAGCATGAGGAAGAACTGACCCCGATGCTTGCTGACGATGTCCACTATGTTGGAAGGCAGGAAGCGACTGGGCAGGATCTCATCCAACATGTCTTGGAGGGCAGCCTGGATGTAGAGTTCAAGGCCAGTTGCTGGGAAAATGAACTTTTCCCTACTCCTGTCCTGGACTGCTGCTGACAGTAGCAACAGGAGGAACTGCAACAGAAGAGCGTTATCTTAAATGGTATTGAAGTCACACGTGCCTAACTCCTGCACACGCACACACGCACACACACACACACACACACACACACACACACACACACACACACACACAACTTACTGAATGAGCAGTAACACTTGAATGGCTAAAGAAAAAGTAAACAATACATGAAATAGATTGAATAGATAAACAAGCAAATTAAGATACAAATGTACTCCGACCCACCCCACCAACCAGCGGACGAACCAACAAATAAATTAATAATCGGATTATGACCAGCAGGTCATGATACAGTCAGCTTCCTCATAGATTTTCCCTCAGTGCAGTACTGCTAGTGTTAGTGGTCAGCTGCTAGATTTTCTTTGTTTTGTGAAACGGAATGGACTCACACAAGTTCAATATATGGGTGTCGTCAGTATGTATTCCCATTTATTTTACTCGTTCAACGGCAGTTTACGACATTGCAGACCCATTACAATAAAAATGACGTACCTTGCACCATTCCCACTCAATGAAGTTGGACAGGACGACTCCCCACAGACAAACGAATTCGACCTCCCCACTGTGGGTGATGTCACCATTGAAAAAGTCTACAAAAAGGAAAACTTCACTTACAAAAATGACACACAAAAAGCAACGGAGAGTGGAATGCCAGTCAGTTGTATAGACTGACTGAAAGAGAATAAATGACAAGCAATCGATCCCTTTGGTTTCCCGGGCCACTCCACATGCTTGTCAGCGTATTTAGGAGTGGACTGACGGACCTACAGCGACGCCGAGTGGCTCATAACAAAATTCCAAACCCACAAGAACGGCCTCAATAGGGACATGGGATTCCTGAGTAACTATCAATGAAGCTGTCCCCGCACGGACTTTTAGTGCAGTCCCTGCTGTGGCCGTCCCTCCCTGTGTTGTCTTCACTCTTTCACCTATATACGAAATTCTCCTTTCAGCCTCCCTCACTGAACTGTCCTCACTGCTTCACCGCCCTGCACGTGATTCACCTGCCCCTATCACTATTAATTTCTATCCCGTAGCCAGCCTTGTCACTTTGGCCTGACGAAGAAGTTGTTACTTCGAAAGCTAGCCATCAGAAATCCAAAGCGCCGCTGCACACCCCTGCTAACCCGGCACCTCTCCATCTCGAAGCGAGAAACTCTTCCCTCATCGGCTGCAGAACCACCCCCAAACGGCCCTTTTCAGGGCCTTATCGGCTCCAAAAAAAATTCTTGGTTGCTTGTCATTTATTCTCTTTCATACACAAAAAGCAAGCATCACATCAAAACCAAGACCCTAAACAGCAACAGAAATATAAGAGTTTGGCAGAAGAGTCTGACAAACGTATTGACCCACTGAGAAAACTTGTCTATTTCTCTCACATCTGTCAAAATGCTGGCTTCAACTCTACTGACAACATTTTCCCAACATACATCTCCAATTCCCTACCTCATTCCTCCCAGAACTACAAATTGTATTGAATAATTACAACCATGTCAGACAACAAAACTGGAGAGAATACATACTATATGCCGGCTTTCGGACGCATACCAAGATTAATCGCACTAAAATGACCCATCCCTGCCCTCACAGTTTCCCGGCTTTACTCCTGGGTCACGAGAAGCAATGTGAATGGAGTTTCTTGTCCCAGTATGAGAAAGAGCGAAAGCCATGAGTTCTGCGCTTGAAGCGACCTTGGCGGAGGAGTCGAGTGTCAGCAGAAGAGCGGAGTGAGCGAGAAGGGGTGTACAGAGAGACCAGATCAGAGAGATAGGCAGGTGCAGATTCAGAGATGATGTTGTAGCAGAGACATGCAGTCTTATACTTGATACCTTCAGAAACAGGCAGCCAGTGGAGATCTTTCATGAGAGGAGCGCTGTGGCACGCATTTCAACCTGTGATAACTTTATTCACTGTTTACAAGGACGCAACACATGAAAAAAGGACGTAAATGTATGTACATGAACAGGATCAAGACTAACATCCAGTCTTGCGACTTAAACGCGCACGAATTTAGAGGCTGATCGAGTTATTATTACTCAGCCAATGCGAGACTTTACAAGAAGTTAGGCTGATATTGTTCTTTTTTTAAATAAAGAAATACCGCTCTGAAATAATTACCGGGCAAGATGTGAACAAACATTTTTACGAAATGATGGTTTAAACAATTTCAAGGGAGGCAACTCTTATATCTTACATTAGCCTTTAGTTTGTTGTGTAACCTCCATTGAATTGAGCATCGAGAAATTCTTGCTTACCACCAAGTCAGCACTGTCGTTTTGACATAAATTTCGATTCGAGCGATGCTGAACCTTCATGCACAGCTGCATTCTAACGTATTTTATGAGCTTCCACAAGGAACGAACAGTCTGCAGCTGCTGGTTTACTCATTTGGTTGAGAAGCGCAATCCGGGACAATTAGAAGGCATCGCGGAAGCCATCTTGGCTACCGTTAGGTCATAACGAGTCGTTTAAGAGTGCACATCGGGGGTTCGCCTACCGGTCGGCGAACGGTAGGTCGATTTGAACGCACTTCAGAATCCCATGCACATGCATAGCATTACTAACTTTTTTCAGTGATGGGAGAGGGAATTAGCGGATGGGGGTTAAGGGTTAAATAATGTATTATTGCCAAACGTTTGGAAAGTAAAATCCTCCGTTTAGCATTCGTTTTTCAAAGATGTTTTATTGTGTGCTTGAATACGAACCATCAACAATCTTATCAAACGTGACATCTTGGTCATGTGCACGATTCTTCCAGCTCTTTCATGCCCCTTAGTTGAAATGAACCCACATGCAAGAGTGAGTAGCTTAAGTCAGGCAATCAGGTAGTAGCTTTCTTCGCTGAAAGACAGTCCTGTATTCTTTCAAGCAGTTTTCAGTTTGTTCTGTAGCCATGGAAAACTGAATTCTTCGTTGCTTTCACAGAAGAACAGAATCGGGTAAGCCAAACAAAGGGGACACTTGCATTTTGCAGCTACAAAGGAAAACATACAATACTATTATCTTTGGTAGGCTACAGATAAATCCATCACGGAAGCGATGTATCAAAAACACATATATTGAAGTAACTAACTTTACTGTTGTAACTGGATGTTTCCGAAAGGTCTAGGACTCGAAAAGTCCTCTTATTGTCTGCACTTTTCGAAAACATCCAACCCCAACAATAAAGGTATTTAATGCAATGCATTTTGTTTTTATTCATATGTTTGTTTCATTCTGTGTACAACACAAGGCGGAACTCGCCCACTGCCAACTTGAGAACAAGAACCTCCTGCTAATAGACTATTTGGATTTTCTCTGTATCCTATTTCGTGGGTACATATAAGCTGCTTTTTTAGGCCGGCCGGCCGGATGGATAGAGGAACGGACGGAAAGGAAGTAATGAAGGAAAATACAAGATGAACCTTTTTTACGTCATGTAGATTTTTTGGGGGGGAGCTTGTAAATCTCTTTCTACATGCTTTTGTAAATGACAGTTTATTTGACTATATTTGAAGACAGAATGCTCCTTAAGAACAGCATGCATGCTGCTGTGACATTCCAGAAGCATTTTGAGCATAGCTTCAAGCGAAAGAGAGCGTCAAAATCCACATATGCGAACATATTGTAAAATAGTGATAAGTATGTTTATTTCAGGTCACACATAATATTTTGAACTGATGTACATAGGCAATATCAATAACCGGAGTGTCTGATGGCTAATTCATCCATATCTTGCAGTGCATTGGCGGTTTCAGTGGTGGTTGTGGGCAACTATCTTTAAGGACAATTGTAAGGATGTTTGAATTCAAGAGAGGGCTGCTCTCACATTTGATCTGTAAAAACGTTTTGATTTAATTGTACTTATTTTTCTTCTATACAAAGGATTCTAAGTTCTTGTAAATGATTTATTCTGTCATAGAGATTGTTTGCAATGTATGTTAATATTTTTCTATATTGTTTGCAGCATTAGAGCGAAAGGCAAATATGCCCGCACGCACACACACACACACACACACAAACACACACACAAACACACACACACAAACACACACACACACACACACACACACACACGTGTTTTATGTATATGAGGTCCTATTACTGTAGCTATATATCTATCTCAGAAATATAGTGTTTATTGTACTGTGTACTTTTAATATTGTATGTGTTGCTCTATACCTTCGCATTTAGTGAAAACACCCTCAGATCTAACAAGACAATACTCAATAAGCAACACTGCGTAATACTACAAATGAACTTATGGGTGACTGAACCTTGGTTGTTTTTGTTGTGGGTGTGGTTTTTTTTTTAAAGATGAGAATAACAACAACACAATGTGTAAGTGATTAGTAGTTTCTTTTTGTAATAATCTGTGTAAATATAAGAAGAAAATAGAACTTTGTGCAAGTTGCCCCTATATGACTCTGTCTTTAAAGGTCGCAAAAGGGCATTTTGTGTCATTTCTTACGCGCGTACAGATGTTGTATTCCCTTTAAAAGGTTTGTATTGAATGAAACATTAATTTGAACGCAAGTTTCCGGTTGATTATGCCATTACCTACTCATTTTTATCTGGCATTTTTTACTCACATGCTTTAGCAAAAGTGAGTATGTACGCACCCGTGTCGTCCGTCCTGGCGTCCGGTAAAATTTTCACGTTGCACAGGATGATATTTGGGTTGTGAAATGTATTGTGAATTAAAGTTGTAGCTGCACCACGATAAACATCAAAGAAGTGTGGGAGGCTGGCAAGAGCTTTGAAGGAGGGGGAAAAGGAATAGAACTAAATCTGAGTGAGGGTAATCAGATCAGTTATGGGAATACTGATACTGAACTGAGGTAGATTCTCAATTCGGTCAGTCCCACTTCTTTTTTCATTAAGTTTTTCCTTTGGCTTGTTCACTCATGGAAAATGCTGCATGAACAGCATGTCATTACTCCCACAAATGATTCAGCACGGGAAACGTTTTAATTGTAGAGATTTGCTTTCTTGTGCTGTAGATTAGATGTGCAACAAGGTGTTTCTGATATACTTTTCTCAGTAGTAAAAGGGGCATGCATGCTGATTTTTCACTGTCTTTTCTTTCTATTCCTTGGATGTTTCTCCACCTTCATGGAAAAGTGTATGATAATTTCTATTCATCATATTTCACAATTCTAAGAGTTTGGATGTGGTTTTTAAAATAAATATAGTTGTGTAGAGTGTTGGAGTGGAGTACCACCAGTATGAGTTCTGTGAGGCATTTGCACCTATTTACTTGTAATCTTTGCAAAATCTATTGTGGCCAAATTATTTTGATTTTCTTGTTATTTTGTGGTGAGAAATGATTTCCCTAAATCTGTTATGAGTTTTACGTCTTTTATTGCTTGGCAAAGTACCCTGAGAGGAGTGAATAATAAGAAATTATTTTCATTAATTTCCTGAGTGTTGTACTTTTCCATCAGTTTCTCATTGCTGTTTCTGTTATCATCAAAATTATTGCAAGAAATATGTAGCTCATTTTAGAGATTTCTTGACATATATGGTTTACAAAGGTTGCCTTTATTCCTTCTCCTGTTAAAAAATCATTTTTAATGTGACACCTTTGTGCAGAAAAAAACTGACATTCCAGAAAAGTGGTCTGACACACGCAGGATTAAAAAGTATACATGCCATACCTTGTTTATGTCTATGTTTATGCCTTTATTTTTGTTTTTGTGGATGCAGTTTAGTCTAACATTCAAGTGTAAGAAATGTACATAATTTAGATTTTTATATGCAGTGTTTTGTCATTCTAGCTTTGTAGTTTTCAGTCTTTCTGGAATAATGATACTTTTGTAATGCATTATAAAACTATTCATGATTGACTGTAAAATGCATTATGTTGTAAATGGAAGTTCTTTGTGTGTGTGTGGTGGGGAGGGGGCCGACATTCAGCCAACATTCAGCCAGCGTAATGCCATTATGTAGCCGATATGGAACCAGCACAATGCCAACATTAAGCCAAAATGCAGCCAGTGCAGTGCCTATAAAGCCAGTATTGAGCCATCATGGTGCCAGTTTACTGCCATCACGGTGCCAGCCTACTGCCAATATACCATAATGGATGCATACCGGCTCAATACTGGCTATCATCATGGCATCATCTTGGTACCATCATGGGCCCGAATCTTGGCCCGATCTCGGGCCTATTTACACTTTCGAGATTGGGCCAATATTGGTTGCCATTAATGGCCAATATCGGTTGCCAATATCGGTTGCCAATATTGGGCCGATATTGGGCCATTATATTTGTGCTGGCTGGGTCTATTCTTACCCCGAACCCACAGGAGGATCGCGGCTCACTAAAAAATTCTGAATGGTGGAGATCGTGCGCATTGGGTCGATATTAACAAACGGCAGTGCCTGTAATGTACATAACACTGTCCGAGAATGGTTAAGTGTATGGACAGGGAAATATTTGCTGTTCGAATGTTAATTTGTATAGTTTGAGGAGTATGTAAATAGGTCTTTTCTGGACAAACGTTGTCGAAAAACTACTAAAATAGTATACATGAAGGAGAGTCGATACACCATAAATATACACTCTCTGAGTTGTATGCCTTGAATTAATGTGTATAGTGTTTCGAGGCACAACACTTTCCACAAAATTGTCTAAATGTACATCTGACAGACAGACGATGGGAAATGGATCCTTGTTCGGAACTGAGGCAGCTTCTTCCTCATTGTGGTTGACAGAGTTCGAAAGGTCAGAGGTCACGGATGACACGGTGACGCATTCCGCCGGCACATGGGAGCGAGGATTTCGTGCAGAGACAGGGTCGGTAACAGTTTTTACGACATTGAATTCAGATTGATTTCAGCATGGCTCTGCTCACCCTTCTGACGATGTTTTCCTGCTCGGCGTTGGTCCCTACGTCTCTGTGCTGGTGGTTTCCTTCTCCAAAATCCACGCCGTTCACTCGTGAGTAATGGCTGACCGTCCTGCTGCCTGAACCTCAACACAACAACAACGCTTCCAGGTTCACCGCCTACTTTCCAACTAGAGGGTTCCTCCGTTGCTAGCAGGGATGTCAGCAGTGCCTCCAGGGCAGCTGGAAGTCCAGCGACTGGCATGATGCTAGCTATAATTACACAATACTGTAAACTGGCCAGAGCGAGGGAAAGACGTCCTACCAGCGCGAGCGCAAACCACTGAGTCGACAGAGAGAAAGAGAGAGAGGCAGAGAGAGGCAGAGAGAGGCAGAGAGAGGCAGAGACAGAGAGGCAGAGACAGAGAGACAGAGAGAGAGACAGAGAGAGAGAGAGACAGAGAGAGAGAGACACAGAGAGAGAGACACAGAGAGACACACAGAGAGACACACAGAGAGAGAGAGACAGAGAGACAGAGAGAGACAGAGAGAGAGAGACAGAGAGAGAGAGAGATTCAGAGAGAGAGACAGAGAGAGAGACACAGAGAGAGAGACAGAGAGAGAGAGACAGAGAGAGAGACACAGAGAGAGACACAGAGAGATACAGAGAGAGAGAGACAGAGAGAGAGAGAGAGAGAGACACACGGAGAGAGACACACACACACACAGAGAGAGAGAGAGAGAGAGAGAGAGAGAGAGAGAGAGAGAGAGAGAGAGAGTGTGTCACGACTCAGCGTATTGTTGTTTAATATTACGCAAAGGTTAAAGGTCTGCCACGGCTCATGGTTCGTGGTGTGACTTTAAGTCCACATCATATTGTTTTTTGTGCAGCTTTATACACCTTTAAGCGTTATGCAGCGTCGGCGCTTGCTGTTAGAGGCGATGTTGCATGTGGTTTTCCCCCTTGATACTGCGTGTCCCCTGTTGCACAATATTTGCGGGTTCTGGCGCAGGGAATTTATTATACAAAGACCAGTTTTTATTTCGCAAAGAAGATGGAAAATGGATAGAGGAAGAAGATAATTGACTAAGAACTGTAGTGTTGAGCCCGCTGCGGTTTTTTAAATGTTTTTTTTTAAATAATTGTTTCTTCTTTTCATGTTCATTTGTATACATGTGCTATGAATGAGTTTAGTATTGGAAAGGTGTCTATGTAATTGGTTAGTTGTTTTTACGTCGTTTTCGGTTTGTGGCGTCTTCGTCTTTAAATGCGATTAGTGACTGAGGAAGGATTTTCCCTTGAATTTTTTCTGTCCGGTTGGGGCTCGAGCCACCTTCCACCCACCCCAACCGTGACACACACAGAGAGAGAGAGAGAGAGAGAGAGAGAGAGAGAGAGACATACAGACAGACAGAGAGAGGGACAGAGAGAGAGACATAGAGAGAGAGACAGACACATAGAGAGACAGACACAGAGAGAGAGAGACAGACACATAGAGAGACAGACACAGAGAGAGAGACAGAGACAGAGACGCAGAGACAGATACAGACAGAGAGACACAGAGACACAGAGACAGAGACACACAGACACAGAGAGAGGCCGAGACAGACACAGAGAGAGACAGAGACAGAGACACACAGAGAGAGAGAGAGAGAGAGAGAGAGAGAGAGAGAGAGAGAGAGAGAGAGAGAGAGAGGGCAAAGATTATAGGTTACAAAAAGATAGTTCATTAGCGCATTGTCGTGAGGATCGAGACACGTTGCGCCCCAAGCGGATGGATCAAGCGTTGCCCTGTGACCTGCATTCGATTGTTAAAAAGTAGGACCTTTCAATACATTTTGATGCATTCAACATACAGCTTTGATAAATTACTGCTGTTCATGGCTTACATTTTCTTCGGATGGGTTTCTAGTATCCCAAAATATAGCTTTTTCTGCGCGAACTGGAGAGAGCTGCCGCCATTGAATTGCCCAAAGAGTAGACATATACGCCATATCTACACGAAAGCAGTCCTCTGATTGGTTCCCTGAATAGAATCCTCCAATCAGCAGGCAGCTTTCTTCGCGGTCTTGTCACTAAGCGGTGTGAGTACACTTTCCTTGATTCACTCCTACTACCGTCCGCTAGGTTTGGCGTCTTGTAACTTTGAAGAGCAAAAGCTCGGCATGAGCTATCTTTGTGTAACCTATAATCTTTGGAGAGGGGGGGGGGGGGGAGGGGGTGAAGGGGGGAAGTGATTATTATTGGTTTTAAAAGGGCAATTGGAAGATGGGCAGCACACACACACAAATATGCAAAGTCGTCCCCACCTTAGTAAAAAGCATGAGTGCATTAACGCAACAAAGGAAAGTTCTCCCCACCTGACCTGCTCTTCACCGTTCAGTCCACTCTGACCTGGCTTGCCTCCAAGGACCCATGGTGGGCGCATCCACTCCGCCCTTGAAGGAGGGGCCACCTATCTTAGGGTACAGTGCCCCAGGCCACAGTGACCTCCCAGGAACACCACGACCCAGCAGAGGACCATGATGACCCCAAAGACTGCCTGCAGGTCTCTTTGACCTGGGCGCAATGGCCTGCTCTTTCTGCAGTCAGAGGGCAGGCCAACCTGACCTGATGCCTAGTGCTTACCTCCTGCCCACTACACAGGGTCCAAAAGCCCCTTTCGAGATGTACAGTGAAAATATTGTCGCGCTCTCAGTTGCGCCTTGCTTTACACCGACTGGACATTCCAATAACTCTGACAACGTCGAGCCCCATCTGACACATGCTTGTACATTTGCATACATGGCTTTGATCATGTTAATTAATTTATTCGATACTCCTACTTCAAGGATCTGGCAAAGTAGCGTATGATTTACAGAGTCAAACGCTTTTCTGCAGTCAACAAAAACAGAATAAAGCTTTCCTCTCCCACCACCATACACATGTTTGACCGCTATGGAATAAAGTGTAAAAATGTGATCTATTGTTGAGTGGTCCCATCGGAATCCCGCTTGTTCTGTACCGAATTTATTGTTCCCTTCTGCCCATTTCTGGAGACGCCTGCTTAAAATTGAGGAAAATACTTTGCTCATTGTGCAAAGTAAGGATATACCTCTATAGTTTAGGGGGTCTAGATCATCCCCTCTTTAAAGATAGGTATCAACATGGCTTGGCTCCAGCTTTTGGGAAAATACTGTTTCTCATACATAGAACGGAATAGATTAAATTATTGGGTAGCATTTGACTGCAAGCTATTTTGAGGTAATCTCCAGGTATTTCATCTAACCCTGGTGCCTTTTTGGTACTGAGATTTCTTATTCCAAGAGAAAACTCTTCTGTAATTTCGGCATCAAGTTCCTCAATGACTACTTTATTTTGTGTTATATCAGGGGAAGTCGCCATCTAACATGACTGATCCGAGCATACATGGCCTTCAACATTCCAAGGAATTTTGTTGAGGGTCCTGCAGCCAGTAGATCGCGGTTCATGGAATCATAGGCTTTCTCGAAGTCGATGAAAGCTAAATATAGTTTCCCTCGACGTTCACCATAGCCATACTCGAGATGGAATATAGCGTGAAAATGTGGTCAACGGTTAAATGCTCCAGCCTGAATCCCTCCTGTTCGTGGCATGTAGAGAGAAAGAGAGAGAGAGAGAGAGAGAGAGAGAGAGAGAGAGGGAGGGATGGTGTGTGTGTGTGTGTGCGTGCGTGCGTGCGTGCGTGCGTGCGTGTGTGTGTGTGTGTGTGTGTGTGTGTGCTTATAAATCTCGAAAGGTGGGTTGGTGTTTCTACCAAAGTTATGGAAAATGGGTTCCCCCAAAATGCGTGGGTTCCTGATCTGGGACCCCATTTTTATTTCATCGTATTTGGTATCCCTGTATCAGGAAACGGCGCCAAAATCAATTTCCAAGCAAGACCCCATTTGTTGATTTCAACCGTCGTGGTGTGTGAGAACTTCACACACATTTCTGTGTGAAGAAATCAAAGGAAGAAATTGTGTGAAAACCTCAAGGGGAACAACTCTACCAGCAACTTCCGCCTTGCTCGCACCACGTTCGATGCCATGTTTTTTTGGGTGGTTTTCTCACTTTGCAGGAGTCATTTAACATTGAAGCACTGTGGCCAACTTTTAGATTAAGTTGATTGATCATTTTAACAAGCAAAAGGCACGTTCGTAGCACAAAAAAGCCTTCGTCTGAGACCGAGTTTGAAATGTACTCCTTCACTCAGTTCTGCTGTTCAGTTGAACCAGATCTGAAATAACCTGAGTGGTATTTGACCTCGGCTGTGGAAGTTGAAAGGTTTGAAACTTGTTTTGTCCGCGTATTTTATCCTGTTTGTCTTTTAGAAGCAATTTTTGAACGTGGTTGGTCGTTTTTCGCTACCCAATTTGGCCTTCACTGAAAGGAAAGATCCAACAGTTATATCATAGAAAAAGAAGCCCAATTACTTTATATTATCATCGGTCAACTGGAATGCTGTGGTCTTTGTGCTTTCGACGCCTGCGCCAGTAGCACTCGCACAGCCGGCCAGAGACATTACGAATGTGCCACCGGGAGGTATCTTGTTGCAGCAGGACAATATGCTTCTCCTCCAAAGCATTTTGCAGCTTATATAACACTGCTTCTGTCTCGCCTGCGCACCAATACTTCGAAGCAACCCAAATATGAACCTGCATCCGACTTCGACCGGAGCAATGCGGCGTGCCCATAAAGTTCATCATAGAGTATCTGTTTTGTCATAGGCCCTAGTTATTTTCAGCGTATTGCAGTAGTAAAAACTGTTGTATACATGTAGCCGAAACCTGAGAGACCAATTAAGCAAAAGGAATACATTCTGTTTGTGCGCACCTGTTCTTAGTATGTGCAAAAATTCACGCATACAGGCATTTAAGTGTTTAAATTTTTCATACATTACATTTCTTAGAAATTAGTGAAGTTATAAGACTTCTTCAGTGGTTCCGAGATGCTGTTCCAAGACCTTGGAACCATGACTGAGAACGACTGATGGTCATACTCATACGTCATAGTCATTCAGAATGAAAAAGCTATTGACGGCCAACACACATTGCTAATTCACCGCTTAACCCTTACAGCCCTGGACGTTGTTTTTGACATGACGCCCCAGCCCTGGACATTTTTTAAAACCCTTTCAGCCCGAGAGGCGCATTTCTGCGCCTGCCTAGCACAGCCCTGAAGGCGCATTTCTGCGACCTGTGGTCAAAGGGGAATTAACTGGCTTATAACTCTTCAATGGTAAAGAGCAGATAAATGCCCTTTCGTCACGTGACAGATGAGCGTTCGGCCTACATACAGTGTTCAAAAAAAGTAGGGGATATTGAGTTTGAAGAATAAAAATCAGATGAATCTTAGAAGGCAGGAATTATTTATTGATGGTCATGGATAGCTACCCCATTGCCCTACATTTTCACACCATTGACCTAGTTCCTGGATGCTCGTGCAAAAAAGTAAATTAACTCAAGGCAGTTTGAGGTCAATGCCCCATTTTCACACAAAGGTTTTCTGCGTCAAAAACACGTGCAAATCAAATAATTTGACTGTACTCACTCCTGGCAAGTGTGTTCTAGCCACACAGTCGGTCAAAACTTCAGTTGAAATCATGCAGCGGCTAAGAGAAGACCAAAGATGGGTCGGAGTCGGAATGCTACAGACCGGAAGAATACAGGTGAACGTGGCAAGACACCTTGGTGTTTCACAGTCTGTCATCAGCAGACTGTGGAACCGTTACCGAAATACCGGAGAAGTTGTCGACAGGCCTAGAAGTGGGCAACCAAGAATAACCACCCGTCGTCAAGACTTGATCATCACCAATCATGCTCAACGAAACAACAACCAAAGTGCTACCTGGTTGAGACAACACCTCCAACGGGTAGCAGGGGTTCAAGTCTCCGCCCAGACCATCCGAAACCGGTTGCACGACGCTCAGGTGAACGCCTTTAGACCGCGGAGAGTGTTGCCTCTCACACCACGCCATCGCCAAGCAAGAAGCGCCTGGTGCCTCATCCACCAACGATGGACCAGGCGCCAGTGGGGTGACGTGATGTTTTCGGACGAATCGAGGTTCGAGCTGGACTTCAACGATGGCCGGGTGCGGGTTTGGAGGCATCGTGGAGACCGTTATCATCAGGACAACATGATTGCTCACCACCGCTTTGGACGGGGCAGCGTTTTGATGTGGGGTGGCATCACCAGCACTGGCAGAACGCCCCTTCATGTGTGCCAGGGCAATGTCAATGGTGTCTACTACCGGGACAACATCATTGATCCACTTGTTGTGCCCTTTGCACGCCGCCATGGGCCGGGATTCATCTTGCAGGACGACAATTCCCCAGCTCATCGAGCAAATGTCGTCAGGAATCACCTGCAAAAACGGCAGATCAATTCCCTGCCATGGCCATCGATGTCCCCCGACCTGTCCCCTATTGAAAACCTGTGGGACTTTCTGGGGAGACGTGTCCGGGATGTCGTTCCAGCTCCCCAGAACCTTCAGCAGCTGGCCCTTGTCCTTCAGCAGGAATGGGCTGCAATTCCTCAAGCAACCATCAGGCAGCACATCAACAGCATGAGGAGGCGCTGCACAGCCTGTTTGACCGTTAACGGAGACCCAACCCGTTATTAGAGACTTTCAGAACTTTTGTTATTTTTGAAATGTCACCCTGCTTTGAGGGGAAGCGTGTAAAAAGTCACGTGACTAATTTTGTTGTTGATTTTTGCTTTGAAAATGTTGTTAACATGCTGTTGCATCCATAATGAAATGAAGCAAGTCTCTGATTATAAACGGAATTTTGTTATAGTCTCATTTATATCAATATCCTCTACTTTTTTTGAACACTGTACATGCGGCAGCGCGTTTAGATCGACTGTGTTTACATTGTTCTGTAGCCGATTTTTGCATCGATATATAAATGTGGCCCGACATGAATTAATTCGGTATAACTCACCCACAGTGTTTAGGGAAAACAGCCTGAAAGCTACATGGAGTTACAGTAATGAGTATTGACAACTGGTCCATGTTCAAGATAACCTTACCTGCAATACAGCAAGGAGACATCATGGTGGATTTAGTGTTTTGTGTAGCACACTTGATGGGGCAGTTGCAGTACAGCAAGGAGACTTCATGGTGGATTTAGTGTTATGTGTAGCACACTTGATGGGGCAGTAGCAGTACAGCAAGGAGACCTCATGGTGGATTTAGTGTTATGTGTAGCACACTTGATGGGGCAGTAGCAGTACAGCAAGGAGACCTCATGGTGGATTTAGTGTTATGTGTAGCACACTTGATGGGGCAGTAGCAATACAGCAAGGAGACCTCATGGTGGATTTAGTGTTGTGTAGCACACTTGATGGGGCGAAAGCAATACAGCAAGGAGACCTCATGGTGGATTTATTGTTATGTGGAGCACACTTGATGGGGCAGTAGCAGTACCGCAAGGAGACCTCATGGTGGATTTAGTGTTATGTGGAGCACACTTGATGGGGCAGTAGCAGTACAGCAAGGATACCTCATGGTGGATTTAGTGTTGTGTAGCACACTTGATGGGATAGTAGCAATACAGCAAGGAGACTTCATGGTGGATGTAGTGTTATGTGAAGCACACTTGATGTGGCAGTAGCAGTACAGCAAGGAGACGTCATGGTGGATTTAGTGTTATGTGTAGCACACTTGATGGACAGAGACAGAGACAAAGACAGAGAGACACAGAGAGACACAGAAAGAGACAGAAAGAGACAGACAGAGACAGAGAGAGAAGGGAGGGGGGAGGGGCTTGGGGAAGGGGGAGGAAGGGAAGAGAGAATGAGAGTAAGAGGGTAGGTGGGTGGGAGAGAGGGTGAGGGTGAGGGAGAGGTAGAGAGGTAGGGAGGGAGGGAGGGAGGGGGGGGGGGAGATAGAGAGGTAGAGAGGTAGAGGTAGGTAGAGAGGTAGGTAGAGGGGTAGAGGTAGGTAGAGAGGTAGGTAGAGAGGTAGGTTAAGAGGTAGGTAGAGAACGAACGAACGAATGATTTATTGCGTAGGCCGCCGGCCTGTTGCAATTTAGATGCATTAAATCGGCACATATTAAACAATGGGGTGGGGGGTAGGAGGTTCAAGACTGGTGACCAGTCTTGTCCGAGACGCGAAAGCTGTTTCAGTCACGATATGCACGAGAGTCATGCAAAAAAAAAAACACAACACACAAGCTATTGCGTCTTTCGTGCCCTCAGCTTACGCTGGCTCCGTGACAGGGTCGGTCGGTCCCCTTCTCGACAGCCACTGTCGCGATGAGAGAGAGAATTGAGAATTGAATAGCTTTTATTGAGGCCGACGACCCATCTCAGTTTCAAATATACCGATAAATACCTTTTTTAAAGATGATTTCAGATCAATGACAAAATGTATAGTAATTATAACAGTTGCTCTAAGTAGTATGTACAGTTTTTCTCTACATACAAACATATTTTACACTATAAAACTTACTGGACATATGAGGTAGGTGACTTCCAGCGGGAGGTACTATAATTCAACACTTAATTCACATCCATTGTCAATGCTAAAAGATCTACAGATTGGTCTATTTTCTCCAAGCGCAACTTGTATGCATAGTGTATGTACATTGCAACGTTACGAGTTTTTATAACGTCATGCCCATCTAACAATTGCGTTACATGTACATTTCTTGATCCTTGTAAATATTTTAGAATGTATTTCTTTCTCAGATCATCATAAAATTTGCATTGTATTAAAAAATGACGTTCATCTTCAATTTCTGTGCAGAATGGACATGATCTATTAAAATCTTCATTTGAGCATCTCATATTTGCTCTAAGGGAATTGTTCCCCACTCTGAAGCGAACAAAGGCATCTCTAAACTTCTTGATGTTTATGAAGTTGAGATAATTTTCACATATCAGCGTTCGTTTAAAAGAGCTATACATAGTGAATCTATTGCTGCCAGAAAGTTTTGAGTTCCAATTTTGCTGGTAACAGTCTCGCAATCTCTGTCGTAGTGCTCGAATGAAACCTTTCTCGTTCTCTGTTCCACTGTTCATCCACACAAATGTAAAACCCAATCTGGCTAAGCATATTTCCACGGATTTAGTCCAGTTAAACCTTCTATTTGCATTATTCTTAAGCAACGCAAGGTACGCCTGTTTCGGCAACCTGTCAATTGACATTTTGCACAGCCTGAGCCAAAATTTCACAGCTCGTATCGTAGTGCTGATGTACAAGGGATACCTACCTAATTCGCCATAACAGTGTATTTGAGGATTGCGTATCAACATTTAGAAACCGCTTACAGGCAAACATATGAGCCCTTTCAATGCACTTTCTTTCGTCCAGTCCCCACAATTCCGAGCCATAGAGAAGAGAAGGCTGGACTTGGGGAGAGAGAGAGAGAGAGAGAGAGAGAGAGAGAGAGAGAGAGAGCAGAGCGAAGCGGTGAGGAGACGAGAGAGAAAGAGAATTATCATTTACTGCGTTTTTTTTACTTAGTATAACGCTTACAAGCTGTAAATGAACAGTCGAATTAAGTTTTTTTTAAGGGGAAAAAAAACTGAAGTGGTTGCTAAGCGACAGCACAAACCTTGGTCGATGGATGGATGGAGTGAACCTTCCCATCCATTTGTAGTGCACTTTCCAGATACCACAGACACCATTGACTTCCATGAAAAATGCCTTTATTCAGAACAATCCCAACACCAGAATTTCAAAAGACTTAAGCCTTGAGAGCATTTTCTCCATCGTTTTGTCCCACGTCATTTAGAAAGCTGAAACAAGAGGGAAAATGTCAAAATGCGCTGAGCAGGAACATACAACAGCAATAACAACAACGTTTTACTTTCTGCTCAATTACATGAGAATTTGTTTTGACGACTTTTCACCCTCGGGCGCCTCTGCGCAGCCCCCAGTCCCGAGCGCCCGGTGCTACTACTCTGTAGGAGAAGCAATGCGGGCGAAGCACCTTGGCCAAGGATGCAACTCTAGGATCAGTGCTGTACTGAGCACCGCATCTGCCAGTTGCAAGGCAAGCGTGCTTAGGCCCCGGCTGACTGACTTATTCGCCTCACGAATAGAGAAGGAAGACGCAGTGGGCCTTTTCTCACCCCCAACTAATTGTTTTTAAGCCTCGATTTTGAAAAACAAATTTTACCACATGTTATCTTTGA
Organism: Theodoxus fluviatilis; assembly: GCA_034096865.1. Lineage (NCBI taxonomy): Eukaryota > Metazoa > Mollusca > Gastropoda > Cycloneritida > Neritidae > Theodoxus > Theodoxus fluviatilis. The sequence goes on from JAWQFJ010001324.1 coordinate 36,383, forward strand.
CAGCCGTTAACTCCCTAAAACAAAGTCAAATGTTCAAGTGGTGTAGCATTTTAACTGAAACATAAAGGCTTGTATGTTTGTACAAATCTCAGCATCTTCAAAAGACCCATCTCGAATTTCTGTGGTGGAGGATCACATTTATAAGCGCTTTTCACTGGAATAGGGGTCCGGTCTAGTTACGTTTATAACCAATACTGAACAGAACAGATAAGATAATTTGTACGGGCCATTAGCCCATTACAAAGGAGAGAGTATAAACATGATCAAAACAAAGAATTCATTACAGCAAATACATTCTCTCGGGGTAAAAAAGTTTTGTACTGCAGTCTCTTTTCTCCCGAGGTTTAGAGCTTTAATATTATACTAAGATATTGCATGACATTCCTTTTTTGTGTACATCATAACGTAGGGAAATTTCACACTGTGTACTGAAGTGCAACAGGGAAATACCGTTTTATTGTGTGATTGTTAAATACCATGCCAGCTCATACTTCTGCCAGTAGGTTAAAATAATATGGAGATTAATTACTGCTAAATGTCAATCCCAGTCCCACGCTACTGAGCGACAAACTGCGTTAGCACGATTGCCCCCCACAGCTGAGGCCCTTTTAGAGACGAACAGCTGTACTGGCAAATGAAAATACCGTACATACTTTGGGAAAGTTCTGCTTCATAGTTAACTACACTTTACAGTTGGAGTATCATCTATGCTGAATATGTTGCTTCACTGCAATATAACTTTCCTCATTTCACAAATTGCTGATCATCTATTTGAATCCTGCCTAAACACCAGTCAACAACCATAGGCAGTCTAGGCATCTTGCCACCAAACCTCTCAACCAGTACATGTACATGGAAGCATGGATGGTAGGATGGATGCATGAATGGATAGACGATGAATGGATAGACGATTGATGGATGAAAGGATGGATGGATGGATGGATGGATGGATTGATGGATGGATGCATGCATGCATGAATGGATCGATGCATGAGTGGATCGATGGATGTGTGGATGGATGGATGGATGTGTGGATGGATGGATGTGTGGATGGATGGATGTGTGGATGGATGGATGGATGGATGGATGTGTTAATGGATGGATGTGTGGATGGATGAATGGATGCGTGAGTGGGTGGATGGATGGACGAGTGGATGAATGGACGGGTGGATGTTTGAATAGATCTATGAAAAGAGCTCTGCTGCTTATCAGCTTGTGAAGGCTATTGAGGGCCACTGACTACGAGAAAACCCAGAACAGATCAAGTAACCATTTCCCTACTTGTTCGCGTAGGGAGATGTGGGTCTATTCTTACACGCAAATCACTGGGGTAAGTGGATAGGTGGATAGATGGATGGGTGGATACATAGGTGAAAGGGTAGATGCATGGATGGACGAGTGGTTGGACGGGTGCATGGATGGACGGACAGATTAATGAGTGGGTGGATAGATTGGAATTTGCGGCCTATCAGTCTTTTCAAGCTAATTATCGCCATTGATCTTGTAAATCACCAGAGCTTCTCAGAGGACGACCAATAAAATACTTTTCTAGTCATTCACCTTTTACGAATCGCATAGGGAAAACGCGGTGGATCTATTCTCACCTCCACTAACAGGTGGAGGAGGATGGAGGGACGAGGGGATGGATTGATGGATGAGTGGATAGGTGCATGGAATGGTGCATGGAATGGTGCATGGAATGGTGCATGGACGGGTGGATGGACGGGTGGATGGACGGGTGGATGGACGGGTGGATGGACGGGTGGATGGACGGGTGGATGGACGGGTGGATGGACGGGTGGATGAACGGGTAGATGGACGCGTAGATGGACGCGTAGATGGACGCGTAGATGGACGGGTGGATCCATGGATGGTAAGGGATGGGATGGGAAGGGATGGGAAGGGATGGGATGGGATGGGATGGGATGGGATGGGATGGGATGGGATGGGATGGGATGGGATGGGATGGGATGGGATGGGATGGGATGGCATGGACAGACGGATGGGCTTTTGAGCCTTTGTAGGCCATTCAAAGCCAAGATGCACACGAGACTCACTGGGCCGATGGTGGCAGTCAGGGAGAAGATCAAGCAGTTGGCAGTCCCCTCAAAGAAGTAGATGCCAGAGCCCGTCAAGTTCCGCGCAGCAGCCTCCAGCATGAAGACAGGCGCACCCTGAGGTTTGGTTGTCTGCTCGCATAGGTCAAAGGTCACCCCACCGTGTCCAGGACCATACCTGCAAGAACGAATAAAAACCGCTGGCGCTGAACCTCCAGATTTGGGCATTAAAAATAAAGCTGTGAGAACCTCCAGTAAACCTGAAGGGATTTAAAAAATCCTTTCTCCTTCACCGTTGTCCAATCTCCTAGAAATTACGTCACGTTATTCGACATCAAGTGATTACGTCACACGTGTGGAGAGAGCATTATGGACAGAAAACTCGCAATATGGACAAAAAGGCGGCAAAATGAAAGTAATAAGTACAAGCAGTACTGACCAGACGCCCACAGTGTCTCCAGGCTGGACAGGAATGCGCTGGTTGGGAGCCAGATCCACCACATTGATCTGGTCAGGCCTGGAGGTCAGCACCGTCTGGCCAACTATCTGGAAGCTGAAGCAACCACAGACTCGGTAACGTGCCTTGTCGAAAGATATGGCCAGTTCGGTCGTTTAAGTGTTAGTGAAGGCTAGGTGGTCGTCCCTTTACATTTGTGACCCTCAACCACGGAATGAGACGCTTTGTCCCTGGAACCATTGGGCGCTAGCACTGGAAATAGGTACAAGGGGTGTGGGTTGTCGATTTTGAGTTTTTGGTTGTTTCTGGTTCAGTAATCCTTTATCTACAATGTCAGCGAGTTTCATTTACCAAATCTGTCTCTAAATACGTTTAAATACTTTATTTATGCACGAGGGGTTTCAAAATAAATACTTCATTAAATATTCGTAATTTAAAATGCTTGTATTTCAAAAACTACTCAACCGATTTTAATAATATTTTCACCATTTCGCAGCTTTTGGGATCCTTTTTGTCAGAACTGATACCACTATGCATTCAAAACCTTCAATCTGATTGGTTTGCTTAACTATGAACCCTATGGGAGAGGAAAGGAACCAGCCAATCCGAGCGCAGCTTAGAGTGAGCCTCGAGGTGTTTGCACTTCTGCCTTCAACGCGCCACGCTTCCCTGCCTATCGTGATTTCGACTCGCTACTGCTGATTTTTCGACGGAAAACAAGCATACATGAAGGTATGTAAACTTGTAAATGTATAGTGTATTGCTGATTTCTTGTGTCAGATTGATGTAAATCAACAGATCGAGATCACTTTCAGCGGCCACGGAGCCAATCTCAACCCGCAAGTTGAATAATTGCCGAAGATGAATGTGCCGACTTGAGAGAGTATTCAGTTCTCTGCTGTACATCTCGCATTGCTTGTTTGAGAAATCTTTGTATTAAATGAACAGTAATGATGAAATTACTTTAAATAGTTGACTGGCTCTGAAACTACATATTGTATGTGACTGTTTTCAGGTCGAGGTCGCATCAACATTGCTTGTAAATAGTTTTGTATGTTTCTTAGAATAAAATACTTTGGAATCTAATAGTAATAGCATCATCAGTTCCCATTGTGGCGTATAAATAGTTTAACAATCACTGTGCACCCCCACCCCCCCTACTTTACTACACAAACATTTTAGTGTAATCTCACATCACATAGCATTTTGTTTTGCGTTTCTTGGACCTGTGCACATTCGCACTGATTGTGAAATTATGAATAGGTTTTTGATCAGTAAGCCATTGTGACAATTTAGCAGTGAACGTACATTTTCGTGTATTTTCTGAAACAATGTTGACAATACTCTACTTTATTTTTTAAACAGAAAATTTGTGTGCTAGTTTGTTATGTTATGTTGTATGACTGTGCCAAATTTCAAAGAAATGCATGCATGGTTGCTAAGGAAACTGTTGTGCTGAAGTTTCAAAACTTTCATTTCAAATTTTCTCAGAAACCCATTTCCGAGGGTAAGGATATTCAAATACCTGTAACTCGGAGACTAATTGTCCGATTTTCAAACGGTTTTCACCATTGTGATTGCCATTTAAAATACTTTCAGACAGAGTAAAAAACTGAAAATGGCCCAGGGGGACAAAGCGACTCATTCCGTGGTGGAGGATCACATTTAAGTAGTTCAGAAATGCCTTTTGGGGTTGAATAGCAAGACTGGGCTGGGCTCTAGGTTCATAGGTTGTTCAGATTTTAAAAAAGACCGACCTGTGCTGAGATGAATGAAACGCACATTCGCCGCGCGTCGGCACCCCCACACAACCACACCCACCTATACTTACACAAACGCGCGCGAGAGCGCGCGCAACCACAGTCCACCCCACTCACAAAAGCCGTCCGGAGCGCGCGCAACCACCCACCCACCCACTCAAACGCGCGCGCGCGCAACCACCCACCCACCCACTCAAACGCGCGCGCACCCACCCACCCACCCACGAACGCGCGCGCGCACCCACCGACCCACCCACAAATGCGCGCGCGCGCACCCACCGACCCACTCACACACGCAGGCGCACCCACTCACACACGCAGGCGCACCCACTCACACACGCAGGCGCACCACTCACACCACCACGAAGCAGGCGCACCCACATCCACCCACACGTCACGTGCGCACCCCACTCACACACGCAGGCGCACCCACTCACAGACGCACCCACACACCCACTCACAGACGCACCCACACACCCACTCACAGACGCACCCACACCCACTCACACGCGCGCGCCCGCACACCCACTCACACGCGCGCGCCCGCACACCCACTCACACGCGCGCGCCCGCACACCCACTCACACGCACACGAGCATCCACTCACACGCGCGCGCCCACCCACTCACACGCGCGCGCCCACCCACTCACACTCGCAAACGCCCACCCACTCGCAAACGCCCACCCACTCGCAAACGCACACCCACTCGCAAACGCACACCCACTCGCAAACGCACACCCACGCACACCCACTCGCAAACGCACACCCACTCGCAAACGCACACCCACTCGCAAACGCACACCCACTCGCAAACGCACACCCACTCGCAAACGCACACCCACTCGCAAACGCACACCCACTCGCAAACGCACACACACTCGCAAACGCACACACACTCGCAAACGCACACACACTCGCAAACGCACACCCACTCGCAAACGCACACCCACTCGCAAACGCACACACACTCGCAAACGCACACACACTCGCAAACGCACACACACTCGCAAACGCACACACACACACACACACACACGTACTTTCTCCCTAAAAAAAAAAACATTTTAAAACCAATGTCAACCAAACAAAGCGTAACACTACGCTTGCATCCCCCAAAAGCACGCCTACTACAGAAATGCCACCAGACAATCCAGGACGATGCAACTGAGCCCTCAAGTCAAACCAAAAGCTGCTGACCCCAAAATTTGACTGGAAAACTTCAGCCCTTTTCTTGTCTGTTTATCTTAATATCCCCGAATCTTTCCAGATCATTCAGCCTCACTTACCCATAGCCATACATCTCAGGGTGCGGCCGCCATATTTGTAGTGCCACCTGGCGGGAGTCGCTGCCGAAGAAACGCCACTGGGTCACCTGACCAGGTCGTCGAATGAGCAGGTTGAGGGCAGGGCCAGTGTAGGCATGGCCTGGTTCTCCAAAACTCTGCCTGGCAAAGAGCTCCACCGTGTTCAGCTTCGTCACCGCTCGGCTGAGCTCTGTCAAAATACAACAGCCAGATTCCCGTAAAGGTAGTGAAGTGGATGAATTGATGTGCCAAATGAAATGTTATCATTGCTATTGCACCAGCATGGAATGGAATTGATTGCAATGCAATTAAGTTTTTACGGCCTATCAGCCTTTGTAGACTGTGTAAGGCCATTGGTTAGGAAATTTCCTAAAGATGATGGGGGTTAAAAACAAAGTCTTGATTATCTGAGTTATTTGCAATTTGCCAGTCTCGAGAGGATGTGTACCGAGTCTATTCTTACCCCCAACCCACAAGGGGCATTGAACCAGAAACAAAACTTTTCCTGCAATTTACAATAGATAAAGGAGGAGAAAAAGTTGTGATTACGGAAACATGACCACTAAAAAGGATTGGTAGTTTGACCCGACTTTGGTCATTAACATTTATTATTTTTTTTTCCAAGGTGGGCCGATCGAGACTGAGCACATTGTGTGTGTGTGTGTGTGTGTGTGTGTGTGTGTGTGTGTGTGTGTGTGTGTGTGTGTGTGTGAATGTGTGTGTGCGTGTGTGTGTGTGCGTGCGCGTGTGTGTGACAGTAAATTCATCTAAACATAAACGCGTGTGCAGCACACTCCATTCCCACCGGGTGGCATCACTACGTACTGGTGCACTGAGGGGGATCTCCAGTGAGGGTGCCATTGGCTTGACAGCCGCGCACCAGGTTGCCTGCCTTCAGTGTGTAGGCCATGTAGCACTTGTAGATGGTGGCCTGTCCCTGCCTCAGTCTGCCCCTTCCCTTCACTCGCCTTGCCTTTGCTCCTTTGCGCAGTGGTGGTACCTTGCACTGCACGGCTGCAATGGGTTGAATGAATGAATGAATGAATGAATGAATGAATGAATGAATGAATGAATGAATGAATGAATGAATGAACGAATGAACGAATGAATGAATGAATGAACGATGATGAATGAATGAATGAATGAATGAATGAATGAACGAACGAACGAATGAATGAGTGATTAGGGTTTGCGACCTAACAACCTTTGTAGACTATGCAAGGCCATTGAAAATGAAAATTACTAGACCTGGTTGGTTGCATGTTGGATTGACGGAGTTTTACTGCCAATTAGCCTTTGTAGGCTACAAGGTCATTAAGCACGAAAATCACTAGACTAGTTTAGAGCAAGCGCAAGTCACGGTGTCCCTAGTTATTCGCCTCTTACGAGTCGCGTAGGGAGACGCGGTGCGTATTCTGACCCGCAACCCTCAAGGGGCGAGTAAGAGCAGGTCGTCACGATTTTCTTTACGCATGGCCCGCCCATTGAATGATCGATGGTAGAAATCCATAGGACCTCCTAGATGCCGAACTGTCAACAGACAGGAGATCAAATCGTCCTCAACTGCGATACAAGAATGCATGCAAGCGCGACCTTAAGGCGCTTGGATCAGCATCATTGGTAGGGAGGACGCCGCCAGAAACCGCACCAGTTGGAGAAGTTGAGCTCCGGAATTGACTGAGGGAGGGAGAGACGAGATGGATGGCATTTTACAGCCTTTTGCTCTTTGTAGGTTAGGTAGGCCATTGAGCACGATCATTAGTATAGTTTAGAGTAAGCGCAAATAAAATAACGATGTTCCAAGTTTTTGCCTCTTACGAATCGCGCAGGGAGACGCGATGAGTCTATTCTGACCACCAGCCCACAGGAGGCAGGGAGAGATGAGACTGCGGAGACAGGAGGAGGAGAGTCGCACTCGGAAAAAGGGCAGGATGCACCAGGATGACACAGCACCGAGTGCAACCATTGCGACACGGACTGCCGCTCCGGGATTGGACTTCACAGCCATGGCAGAGCCTGCAACTGGACAACAACTCCAGGACCAGGATCCATAGTTGGACACGACTGACGGGGGCCTACCATGATTAGCGTGGGAAGACACGCTGGGTCTATTCTTAACACCGCAAGGATTTGAATGATACATGTCGAGTTGAGACGGCGAGAGAATGGCGGCTGGGTGCTGCGGTGATTAGTGAAAACCTTATTTTAAAAGTAATTGTCGGTGCTGCAGTTGATGAATTTTGCGCTCTTATCATTTCTAATTATCGATATTATATCCAGATTTCCCTAGAGTTGAATGGTGGCGAAATCGATTTTAGCGCAAATGTTAAAATCAGCTGAACAATTGATACTTCCATCGTTACTCCATCCGTTTAATGCTATATTTGATCATGGTGCGTTTCCTGATGTTTGGTCTGAAGCAATTATTGTTCCGGCTCACAAACGAGGCCCTAACGACAATCCTGATAACTACATAGGTATAGCCTTATCTAGCACGTTCAGTAAGGCGTTTACTCATTGTCTGTTGCCGGCTTCAGGACTGGGCAGATCAACATGACCTAATTCGGGAAGAGCAAGCGGGCTTCAGGAAAGGATATAGCACTGTTGACAATATATTTGTCCTTCATTGTATTCTTGAAACATATGTGTATGCAAAAAAAATATGTTGGGTATGTTGATTTTAGGAAAGCCTTTGATACCTTAAACAGGAGTACTTTGAGAACTATTTTGAGAAAAATAGGAATTTCGGGGGAAATTGACTGTTTTGATCGGTACGTTACTACGTCAGATGGTGGGAAAGTCAAACTGATTTCTTTTAATCCTCTTCGGGGTTAAAACAAGCCTGCAAACTCAGTCTGATATTATTTTCTTACCTTATTAACTCCTTAATTGAACAGATCTCTGAAAATAGCGAACACGGTGTACAGATCTTGCCCAACACACAAGACATAAGTGCTCTGCTGTTTGCAGACGACGTCGCTCTGCTCTCGGACACAGTGGTAGGTCTCCAAAATCAGATTAACTTTTTACAAAGTGCAGCCCATAGACTTGGTCTTCAAGTTAATATTGATAAAACAATAGTGGTTTACAGGATGCGAGGTCATTTGGCCAGACATGAGAGATGGTATTTAGGTGAGGTATAGATTGAAGTGGTGAGAGAATACAAATAACTAGGGAATGTACTCACTCTCTACTAAGTTGTGTTCAAACGAGATTCAGAAAGATTTGGCTTGTAGAGAAAAATCTGCACTTTCACTTCTGATGAGGTCAATGAGAAAAATTGCACAGGTATCACCAGATGTTATAAAAATTTGATGCACAGATTCAACCCATTCTGTTGTATGCGGCTGAAATTTGGGGAGCTGATGACTGTCGCATTATAGAAGGTGTCCATTTGCATGCTCTAAAGAGCTTCTTAAATGTTTCTTTACGCACACCTAATGATATGGTTTATGGGGATACTGGTCGTTTTCCTCCTTTCCGCCAACGCCAAACTACGCAATATTAAGTTCTGGCTCAAGATATTAACAAGGGCAAAGCCCACACGACTCGTGCTGAGAGGTTGTGTTTTGAACTATGTACAGAGGTTGTGTTGTGAACTATGTACAGTTGTGTTGTGAACTATGTACATAGGTTGTGCAACTCAACTCAACTCAGCGACAGAGCGGGCATGTTTGAACTGACAAATCATGCGGCAGAAAGAGGACTGCCAGTTTGCTCAGTTGCTCAATAAGGTGCGAGAAGGCCGCCACACTGAGGAGGATGTGCGGGTCATCAAGTCAAGAATCAGCAGACTACCAGCCAACACTGCTGACTCTGCTTCAGCGAATAGTGGAGAACAAAACCACAGCCCAGTTCTCCATCTGTACTGCAAACGCAAACTTGTGGAAACTCACAATGCCAAGCAGTTGGAGTCCCTGCAGACAGCTGCCATCACCAAGTTTGGAGCCTGCGGCACTACCATCTAGATTTGTTTTCATGGATTTGTTTCCATTTATACGGCCTTATTTATTGACCAATTAGGTCACATTTCATACAGGTCAAAGTGACCTCGACATTGATCATATGTGACCAAATGTGGCTGATGATGAACGTATGACATGTGCCCCATACAATTAAGAATTTTGAAACAGTTATCTTTCATAGTTCAGGTCAAGGTCACTTCACAATATGTATATAATCCAACTTTGAAGAGCTCCTGTGACCTTGAAGCAAGGTCAACCAAACTGGAATCAAAAGATAGAGCTTACTTTTCCCTATATACCAAATATAGGTCAGGTATCCAATGTCAAAAACTTTCAGAGAAAATTAGGAAAATGTGAAAAATTGCCGTTTTTCATACAACATTTATGGCCCCTGCGACCTTGACCTTGAAGCAAGGTCGAGTCACTGTTTTTTGAGGCCTTGTCATCATACACCATCATACCACATTTGGTGTTAATAGATTTAATAGTGTCCGAGAAAAGTCGAACGTTAACGTTTTTTACGGACGGAAGGACGCCCGGAAGGACGGACGACATGGAAGAGTACATAGACTCCCTTTTGCTTTGCATGCGAGTCAAAAATGAACGAATACAGATTACCCTACAGAGTCTATCAAATGAAGTATATATCTAATAATGAAAAATATTGGGCTTCCAAAGTAAAGAAAATACTTGTGGCATGTGGTTGCGAAGAGATCTGGTTGAATCAGCGCGTTACGAACGAGACAGCTTTATTGAAAAACAAACTCATCAACATATTTCATTCGGAATGGAAGTTACGAATCATAGTGATCGGTATTTATTTTAGAAGCTCGTTATAACATTCATTGGTACCGAGTATTATTTATATTTTCTTGGCAAGAAAGTATTTCAAGATGCATATATAGATTCAGAATGGGGTTATCAAAGTTGTATATCCATAAATACAGATATTCGAGAGATACTAACGTGTATTTATGTCCATTATGCAGAGAAAAAGAAGAAAATGAAAGTTTACCACCCGAACTGTACTCTTAAAATGGGCCGGTGGCCTAAATTTTTTTCGTTCGTTCACTAGTTCGATATTATAATACAATTGTCGCTTAGATGAATGAGTGGATGAACAACAATGTAAATAAACCAATGAATAAATGGAACTGCTTCTTTCTGTTACCAACTTGACCTTTAGGAGTAAAATTGATCGACCAGACTCGCCGCTCGATTCCCTCCATTTAACTAAGAAACTACATAGCATGTTAAACTAACCATGGCCGCAAAGAGTAATGGGAGGTGCAGAAATCACTAGAGTAGTGATGGAGCAAACATTTCGAGTTAATCTCTTCTTCCTACCTACCTGCCATCTAATACTGTACATCAAAACCAACTGAAATACGGCCAGAGTGGCTCGAAGCCTTCCTCATCAAATGGAATTCCTGGCCATTGAACTTTTGGGGCTTGCTCCAGTAATTCAGCCTGGGGTGGCCCCAGGCAGGCAACGAGGCCACTGGGGGGGGGCAAATGTACGAAGAAAAAAGAGAAAAGAAAAAGAAAAAGAAAAGGGGAAATAAGCAGAAGTGGGTTTTGTAGAAGTAATCCTAACGCATGATAGACATTAAAAAAGACAAAAAAAGTTAAGAAAAGAGTGCACACGGCATGTACAATTTCATGTAGGATGGATGAATGGTGTTTTACGGCCTATCAACTTTTGAAGGCTGTGTAAGGCCTATAAGCACGAAAGTCACTAGAAGAGTTTAGAGTAAGCGCAAATCAAGTCACGATGTCTGTTTATTCGCCTCTTAATCTCGTAGGGAGACGCGGCGATTCAATTATTAAACCCCCCAGCCCACAGGGGAAGGTTCATGTAGGAGAAAAGCATTGGCCTTTGCAAGTGCTCTCCGCACGTCTCGAGTACCTTCCGAAACGAAACGCACCTCTGGTCCGCGATTGATGTGTTAGGATTGCTTCTGCGTAACCCGCCTCAGGAGACATACCTTGACTGCCTGTCATGCCAGCTTCCCCACTCCGAGTGTCCATTTCGACATCTCCATAGTCCTGGTTAGCATCGTCCAAAGCACGCGGGGAGTTGCTGCCCAAACACACTCCACAAGTGGAGGGACACATCAGAGCTGCGAAGCTAGGGAAATCCGAGCACATGCTGGGTCTCTGGCCGTACAGCTTGCTGCAGATGGGAAGACGATTCACGCAGGTTTTCCGACCTGCAGGACACGTCAACAAAAGCCAGGGTTATATTTGGCCCATGGATGATTAGGTTTTGCATACATGACGTAGGGATCACGGCTGCATGGAGGATGGGTGACGCTTCAGTTGAAAGGGTGCATTTTATGAAAGCAGCTATTAATTTCCACCCCCAATCCCACCCACACATTCCCTCCAAACACACACACACGCGCGCGCGAGCGTACACGCGCGCGCGAGCGTACACGCGCGCGCACACACACACGCGCGCGCACACACGCGCGCGCACACACACACACGCGCACACACACACACTCACGCACGCGCGCGCGCACACACACACACGCGCGCGCGCACACACACACACGCGCACGCGCGCACACGAACGCGCGCGCGCGCACACACGCACACGCGCGCGCACACACACACACACGCACGCACGCGCGCACACACACACGCGCACACACACACGCGCGCGCGCACACACGCACGCGCGCACACACACGCGCGCGCACACGCGCACGTACACACGCACACGTGCGCACGCACACACACCCACACACACGCACGCACGCACACGGAAGCACAAACGCGCGCACACAGACACGTACTAGACGGCGAAGTGCGGCAGATGAAAGGATGCTTGTGGGCCGTGCAGTGCGCGTCAGCAAACTTTCTCTCGCCATCAAACGAACCGCAGTCCTCATTGTAGTAGTTGTTGGGCTCTCCTGATAATAGACGATTCAATGAATGAATGAACTAACGACAGAACGAATGAACAAACGAACGAATGACTGAATAATGAATGAACGAATGAACGAACGAATGAATGAATGCATGAATGAAAAACAAACGAATAAATGTAATGAATTTAGTTTTATGGCCTACCAGCTTATGTATGCTGATGAAGCTGGTTAAGAAAGAGCAAAAGTCGGGCTTTCCCAAGTTATTTGCTTTTTTCAAATCGCCTAAGGAGACGTGGTGGGTCTATTCTTACCCCCAACCCACAGAGAGAATGATACAAGTTGCAATCAGCAATGATAAAGCAAACATCTACTTTTTCTCTACTTCCAGTAACCATAAATCAACCTCATACTGTTTTAATCTCTACACCGACATTGATGAATGATTGAAAGTTTAAGCCTTTCAGCCTTGTAGGCTATGTAAAGCCATCGGAAATCACTAGAAATGGATTGCGCAACAGAAAGTCAAGTCTTGATTTTCCAAGTTATTCGCCCTTTTCGAATGTTATCAGGGAGACGGGGTGAATATTTTTACCTCCAACCCACAGTGGGATTCCCCACATTACCAATCCCTCCACCCCTTTTAACATGCATTTGCAAAATGGTGGACAACAGCGCCTTGGGCACATACCTGTCATTCAGAGCTTTATCCGTTATGGACGATAGTTTATCGGTATTATACTTGTCAATTTCATCGGTCGCTTCAGTTTGTTTTCTTTCAGCTATATTTGTCAGTTTCACTTATCCTTTTTATATATACACAATAAAATATATTCTGCCTTCGACATGCAAATCGACGCGTGTGCGCGTGCATGCGTGAGTGCTCGAGTGAAGCGCAGGAGATGGATGGACGGATGGAGGTTTTACGGCCTATCAGCCTATGTAGGCTATGAAAAGCCGTTTATCACAAACATCACTAGAGATGGTAAAATAAAAAATGAGTCACAATTCTCAGTTATTCGCCTTTTTCGATTCGCACAGGGAGACGCAGTGGGTCTACTCTCACCCCAACCCACAGGGGGAGGAGCGTCGGAGACAAACATGGCCGATGCACGATTTTCGGGAGAATCCTACCTTCCTGCCAGACTAAGGTGGTAGCTTTGCTGCCATCAGACCACACGTAGACCCCTTCCTGTGCCTCGTCACTCAGTCCCACCAGAATCTTCACGTTCTCCACCCTGCAACACGCACACAACGAGGCAACGATAGCGCGAATGGGAACAGTTAATAGAAAATGGATGGATGGGATGGATGAGATGGATGAGGATGGATGAGGGAGGGAGGGAGGGGATGGGGAGGGGAGAGGGAGGGAGGGGCGAGGGGAGGGGATGGGATGGGGAGGGTGAGTGGGGGGGTGGGGTGGGGTGGATGGGGTGGATGGGTGGATGGATGGGGTGGATGGGTGGTGGATGGGGTGGATGGATGGGTGGGTGGGTGGGTGGGTAGAGGGATGGTAGAGGGATGGGATGGATAGATTGAGTTTAAGGACCCATCAACCTTGTAGGCTATATAAGGCCACAACGTTAACACCCATCTTTACCAAGGTATTAAAACTTCACGACAGTGGAGTCGCGTACAATTCACCTAACCAGTGATATGAAATCCAATAAATCGAGTACCACTGCCTATCAGCCCGCAAAGGCTGTGTAGAACCTTCAAACACGAAACGGTATAAAGGGCCATTGGGCAAACATTCACTGAAGGGATGGGCGAATGGATGCGTGGATAAAGTTTTAGGGCTAAGCAGTTTGTAGGGTACATCAGGCCATTCATCACGAAAAATCATTACAGCTGGTAAGAATATAATAAAAATAAATCACAATTTCCCAAGTTATTCGCCTCTTACGAATTGCGTAGGGAGACGCAGTGGGTCAATTCTTACCCCCAACCCACGGGGCAGGGGAGAGAGCAAGAAAGTAAAAAATACATACGCATATTGACAAACACACCCTGCACCCCACACACCACACACACACACACACACACACACACACACACACACTCCCATCATACCTGAGCTTGTCAAGCAATTTGATCTCCGTGGGAGTTCGGGCAGGGGAGATAATGGCGTTGTTCTCCTGGGCACAAATCTTCCTTGCGTCAATGGTGTTCAAGCTCTCAGGAAAGTAGCGGTAGCACTTGCCCTCACTGTAGGTCCAGCCAGAGGAGCAGCCTGAAGCAAAGAAGTGCCATCGGAATGAAGGAAGGAACGAACGAATGAAAGAAAGAATAATACAGTTTTACGGTCTCAGCCTCTGTAGCCTACTGAAAGATTAAGTCTTTTAAATTGTCCTAGTTGTCTCTTACATATCACGCAGTACGAGGGTGGAGGGGTGGGGGTTTGGGTAATGGATGGAGGGGATCGGAGGGGATGGGATGGGATGAATGAGTTTCGTAGCCTATTAAAAATAGAATGAATGAGGTTTTACGGCCTAGCAGCTTTTTTATTGGCTATTGGAGGCCTTTGATCGCGAAAAGGATAGATGGATGGAGTTTGACGGCCTATCCGCCTCCTAGGCTATATAAGGCTATTCAGCATAAAACCAAGTCGAGGCGCGGTTTCCCTAGTTATTCGCCTCTAACGGAAGGCAATGGAAGACGTGGTGGGTCTATTTTAACCCCCGATTTAATCGTTCATGGAAAAACAACCTGACTCCTGTTGTCACTTACAGTTATAAAAATGAGAAATGTGGGTCATGTTGATCCGAGGGGAAACCAGGCTCCAAATAGTTCGAGCTGTGAGTCAGCATAATTTGATCTACCCCTGTTGATTAGCAATGGACTTAACCTCTGAACAGGGAGACCTTTGAAAATCAGACGGACATCTGGAGAGGCAGGTGGTGGTGGTGCGTTTGGGGATAATGGGGGATTGGGGATAGGAGCGAGGGTGCGGGGAGGGAGTAGTATTGGCCGACCTTTTCCGCAAGCAGCATTTGATAGGAACGCTCAAATCCAGCCCTACAGCAGTAATCCAAGACAAAGCCTATTAGTAGTCCGAACAGATGACCACGTGTTTCACAAGCTTGGTCAAGATGGATGGATGGCGTTTTACGGCTTCTCAGCCCCCACTGGGTCAGTAGCATAATTCATCGACAAAACCGTTTTAAACATGCAACGTACAGATTTTGGCAGAGTAAAGTAGATACTTTTATTGTTTTATTATAATGTTGGCAAATATTCAAATTAAGCTTTAAATCTAAACAAGTGCCCCTCAGTTTTAAAAAAACACACGACGCACGTGAAATGTGCGATTCTTTTGTCACAAAAAGTTTTTTCCTCGCATTCTTTTCTTGTTCTCCGACAACATCCTCAGAGAGCGTCTAAATCCATGTGAAAATTCATTACGTGCTAAGTTAAGGGTGCTTTTGATACAATATTCTATTTTTTAAAATTACGAACACGACAGCATACTTGAAAATACCGACTACTGTGAGGTAAGTAGTATATTAAAGACTGTACCAATCAAATGACAGTTACGCGCTACGTCACAAAATCGAAGTCACATGGCCTTCTCTCGTTTAGTGCTGAAAACGAGCTCACAAATTGACAAAGTTTCATTTTTAATTTAATTTTTTCAAACAATACGTGCAGTTTGAACATATTTTACTTCTGAAAAAAATCATGGCACTTTTCTTTTCAGGACATACTTCCGTTTGGCACTCTAGCAAACGAGACTTGAATATTCATTTAGATAATCTCNNNAACATTTTTCACCAGGCGATGGAGGCAAAAGAATGACTCAGGGAGATTAGCAGGAGATTAATGCATTGTGATCGTTTTAATACTAGGACCGATGATGATAAATGATGAATGATGGATTAAGAATGATAAAATGATGATAAATGATCAATGGATAGATTAATGAGTTTTACGGCCTATCAGCCTCTGCAGGTTATGCAAGATCATTGAGCACGAAATTCACTCGATATCCCTTATTTGCCCCTAACGAATCTCGTAGAGAGACGCAGTGGGTCTATTCTGACTATCAACCCACAGGAGGCGATGAAGCTTTACAGTCTATCTGTGTAGGCTACGTAAGGCGAATGACTGCAAAACCACGAGCTAATTGGAGTGAGAACAAATCTAATCTCTTCTCTCGTTATTCTCCTTTTACGAGCTAAGTGGCAAAAAGTTGTACGAGCTATGATATCGATAAATGTATTAATGCAGGTGATAAATTGAAAGGGTCCGTTCTTATTAGCTTTGGTTTTTATAATATAGCTAATTGGCACTTAACACCATTGGAAGGGCGCGTTTAAATCCATGTGAAAATTCACTACGTGCTAAGTTAAGGGTGCTTTTGATACAATAATCGATTTTTGTAAAATTACGAACACGACAGCATACTTGAAAATACCGACTACTGTGAGGTAAGTAATATATTAAAGACTGTCCCAATCAAATGACAGTTACGCGCTACATCACAAAATCGAAGTCACATGGCCTTCTCTCGTTCCGTGCTGAAAACGAGCTCACAAATTGATAAAGTTTCTTTTTTTTCAAACAATACGTGCAGTTTGAACATATATTACTTCTGAAAATAAAATCATGGAACTTTTCTTTTCAGGACATACTTCCGTTTGGCACTCTAGCAAACAAGACTTGAATATTCATTTAGATAATCTCTATTGGGAAAAAAGTTTGACAACTGTACACTTGATATGATCGTTACTTAATTGCTAAATAAAGTCATTATTTGATTTGTGAAAATGCGAATTATATCTGCTCGCATAATCAATCGCTAAATAAAGTCATTATGAATTGTTTTCTGTAGGAAATATTGTCATTTTCACTTTGTAGATAGGAGGTTTTTATTATGATATTTCGTTAAATCATTCACATGTTGCGGGGATTGTGGGGTTGGGGAATGGGGGGTTGTGGGATTGGGGTTGGGATTGGAATGGGATGGAGTGATTGATGAATAATGGAGTTTAACGGCCAATCAGCCGAAAATCACTCGATACATGTATGGTAAGAGCGAGATTAGGTCTAGGCGCGATCTCCCTAGTAATTCGCCTTTTTAAAAATGGCATAGATAGACGTTCACCAAAAAATGAATCATTTAACGAATTACTGAAAATTGCAATTTAAGGGAATGGAGACAGGAGCCACACGCACATTTTCTTCTCTTATATAAACTCTCCATTTTCCTTAAGCAACAATGCTAACTCTTTGGATAATCAACCTTGTCCTCTTCCCAATTCGTGGTCTCCCCCCCAACCCCCATCTAGACCCACTCCCAACCCTCACCCCATCCCTCTTTCCTCCCCACCCCTCCTTCCACCATCCCTGCACCCTTCGAGCCATTATTGCGAGGGGGTGTAGGAATGGGGAGTGGGGAAGATGAAATTGTGTGTGTGGTGTGTGTTTAGGGTGTTGACTTGATAACCTAGAAATTCTGGTCGAGAGGGTGGGGTGGGGTGGGGGGTCTGAGGGTGGGATCGAAGGGGAGTGGGTGTGGGGAGAAGAGGACAACCGAGATGACGGGGGGTGGGGGGGGATGAGGTTGAGATCGAAGGGGAGTGGGGATGTGGGGAGAAGAGGACATCCTACCAAGGCACTTGATCATTTCTGATCCACAATAGATACTGCTGAGTACACGTGGACTTGAACCGGTTTTTTCCTGCCCGTGATAGACAGGCGAGAGCGACAATCACTAGAATATTGTAGATGCAAATCAAGTCACGATGTCCCTATTTATTCGACTCTTACGCATCGCGTGGGGAGACGCGGTGGGGAGGGAGGGAAGGATGGATGGTAAATAGATGGATGGTAAATAGATGGAGGGGTGGATAGATGGAGGGGTGGATAGATGGAGGGGTGGATAGATGGAGGGGTGGATAGATGGAGGGGTGGATAGATGGAGGGGTGGATAGATGGAGGGGTGGATAGATGGAGGGGTGGATAGATGGAGGGGTGGATAGATGGAGGGGTGGATAGACGGGTGAAGGAATGGAGCTTTACGACCTATTAGCCTTTTGGAGTTTTAAGGCCAATGATCACGAACAACTCACGAGCAAGTCAAGTCACGATTTCCCGCGTTATTCACCTGTTAGAAATCGTGTAGGGAGACACGGTGGAAACCGAGGCAAGGACCGACCATCATCTATCGCTGCATCCAAGCACACTTACCGCCACACACGTAGCCCACAGCGGACCACTGTGCGTTGCTGAGACAGGTAGAGGTGACGGTGCCGTAGCCACTGTTACATTTGTAGGTCACCGTGTCCCCAACCTTGGATCCAAAGCTACTCTGACTTGCGTCTGGCACTGAGGGTGGTCTGGGACACGTCACGTCCCTCACTGCAGCAAAGACGGGATGAGTAATGGATAGACACAGTTGAATGGCTCCGTGAATGGATGAAGGAAAAAAGGTTGGACGAAAAAAAGTGAACATATGGGAGAAAAGTATTTTCAGATAAAAGATTAAATAGATACACGAATTATAGGATAACATTTTTATCAAGGGAGAAAAAGAAATCAAAATGAGGACAGAATAAAAAGGAGGACAAAAGGATGAACAAACATCGATATTAAGCATGAAAAACAGAACGGAAGTAAACCAGAATATTAAACCGTGGAAGAATAAGATAGAAAGTAATATTAAAAAACGACCCCAAAAACAACAACCACCCGGAAACATTTTACTAATGGACCTACATTGAACGGATCTGAGAAATGACCTCTTGCTCCACCGACATGTGAAAGCGCACGTTGCAAACAGGAGACAGGCAAGAGCTGGGCGTCCTTTTTGCACTCCCATCGCATTTTAGCTTAGATAATATTTGCTGACCCACTTCTGAGCGGGGATGGAATGATACATGAATGGTGTTACGGCCTATCAGCCTTTATAAGATATGCAAGGCCATTAAGCACGAAAATCACTACAACAGTTTAGAGTAAACGCATATCAAGTCACGATGTCCCTATTTATTCGCCTCTTACGAATTGTGTAGGGAGACACGGTGGGTCAGTCCTAAACCCCCAATCCACAGGAAGGCGCATGCAGGAGACGCCACCTACCGGGGGGTGATCGGGGAGTGGTGGGTAGATTGCCAGAGCAGCTGGCAGCACAACCGAGAGCTACGTCAGGTTCACTGCATCTGCCTCTTCCCTTCTGGTCGTCACAGTCATCCAGCGTGTTTCGCAGCTCATCTGTTGAAAATGATCCACTTCACATCAAATGTTATGCATCGTCATGGATGGGTGGATGGGTGGATGGATGGGTGGGTGGGTGGGTGGGTGAGTGGATGCATGGATGCAAGCATGGCTGGATGCAAGCATGGCTGGATGCAAGCATGGCTGGATGCAAGCATGGCTGGATGCAAGCATGGCTGGATGCAAGCATGGCTGGATGCAAGCATGGCTGCATGGATGGAGTTTTTCGGCCTATCAGCCTTTGCAGGCTTTAGGCCATTAAGCACGAAAATCACTAGAACAGTTCAGAGTAAACGCAAATCAAGTCACGATGTCCCTATTTATTCACCTCTTACGAATTGCCCAACCCACAGGAGAAGCATCATGGAAATCAATAGGGCTGATATAAGAGTCAAAGAATGACGTCTTGAGAAGGTCGGAAAAACGAGAATAGAGTGGCTGATTGATCGATGGAGCTTTACGGTCCATCAGCCTTTGTGGGTTATTTAAGGCCATTGAATAAGATAAAATCGTTAGAGTTTGTTAGAACTAGAGCAAGTAAAGATCTCCTAGTTATTCGCATCTAATGAGACGCGTAGAGAGACGCGGTGGATCAATTCTGACCGGGGGCGGGGGGGGGGGGGGATCGAGACCTTTATGAAATACCATCTTCGTAGGATAGGCCAAGTGACAGGAACGGAGGGCACCAAGTACCAAGTTGCCTGGTCTTTAATTCTGAGCTTGTCAATGGAAAAGGACGATAATTAAGTTTTACGGCCTATCAGCCTTATGAAGGACCATCGCGAATGAAAATCACTTGAGCTTCCTAGGGTAGTCTAAAGACGTCTCGATTTCGCCAATTAACTTTTTTACAAATCGCGCAGTGAAGCGCGAAAAGTATTTTAACCCTTAACCTGCAGGTAGTCCCTGTGGAAGAAAAATGGTCGCCAACCTCAACTCCAAGAGCAGCTACGGAGGGAACTAGATGTTATGGAGAATGGTTTCTGCCATTGATAAAATCAAGCGAGCAAAAATGGCACAATGAGCACTGGGAACATTGAATCCTGCATGGAAGCAGCAGTCTGGCTGCAATGGCGACGTACCTAGATTGCAGGCATCGCAGTAGCCTCGTTCACACGTCTCCGCCGTGACGTAGCACCAGGGACGACGCCCCGAGCCAGGATTGCGACAGTAGTTCTCGTCCAGCCCATGGTCGTTGTCGCTGTCAAGGAGTAGAGCTTTGTTACTCAATGAATGAACGAATGAACGAACAAATGAATGAATAAATTATGTAAGTTTAACGGCCTGTCAGCCTTTGAAGGCTATGTGAGATCCCTGACTAAATGAATGAATGAATGAATGAAAGAAAGGAAGAAAGAAAGTTTACAGGCTATTTAAGGCCATTGATCACAAATACTAAGAGTTGGTTAGTAAACGAGCAAGTCACGCTTCCCTAGTTATTGACCTTATATGAAACATGCAGGGCATCTGAAGAGAAGGGTAACTTGAGAAACTATGATACCTTATTTCTTTTGGTGATGTTGGAATGCGTGTTCGGTGGATTTTACGATGTCAGGTTTACACAGCGCTAGGATTTTAAACTGTCCTTGTATAAACTGTTAATACTATTCAGGTTTTTTAAACACGCATATCAACGCTCTATGAAAACATGTTGGAATGGATGGATGGATGGATGGATGAATGGATGGTGTTTTACGGTCCATTAGCCATTGTAGGCTATGTAAGGCCATCTGATGTGGGAAACACGTGCATAATGTTAAAACCTGCATAAGAGAAAACTTGTGATGAGTTAAACACCTGTCAGAAAAGCTAACGAAAACACTGATGAAAAATATTATATGGTAATGGGAACAGACTTAAAAACGGATAAATGGATGAATGGATGGAGTTTAAGGGCCTATCAGCCTTGTAGGCTATATAAGGCCACATCGTTAAGAAACACTTCCACCATGGTATTAGAACTCTCCGCGACAGCGGAGTATTGTACAATTCACCGAACTAGTGACATAAAATCAATAAAATCGAGTCCCACAGCCCAACAGCCAGTAAAGGCTGTGCATAGCCTGCAAACACGAAAAAGCATAATGGCGACAGGGCAAAATTTCACATCTCGATGTCCTTCAGACTTAAAGAAACGTACATGGAGGTGAAGGTGCTGAACGGGCAATGGGCTACATCACGCCATGGCAGGCAGCGCTTGAAGTCCCGAGTATACGCCTTCTGTCCACGGTACGAAGCTCCATGGTCGTTAAACTTGTAGCACAGTTCTTCCTCTGAAAGTCAGATAGTGTTTAACGGCCTATCAGCATTCGTAGGCTATGTAAGGTCATCAAGTACGAAAATCACTAGAACAGTTTAGAGTAAACGTAAATCATGTCACGATGTCTAGTTATTCGCCTCTTACGAATCGCGTAGGGAGACGGTCAGATTTTACCCCGAACCCCACAGGGCCAGAAGTCCAAGATACTTCACGTGTAAGCCGAGCGAAAGGATCAACGATTAAAATGTACTTTTACGATCAAAAACGCTTATTTCCCCAGCAGTGTGGAAGAGGTTTGATGGGTGAGGTATAAGAACTGTGCAAGACCACTGATAACCAAATTTATCACAGCCGGTTAGAGTAAGGGCAAGTGGATTATCGATTCTCCTATTCAACATTCACGAATACTGTGAGAAGATAGACTAGTGGAAGAAGTTGGGATGTTGACTGTGGGTGGAGGTAGTTCAGTTTGGGATGGTTGCAGCTAAGGAGGAGGGCGGCGTGAAGGTAAGGATGCAAATGACGTGGGTGAGGGAGCATTTCGGTTGGGATGGATGGGGGTTAGCAAGGCCTTGGACAGGTGGAATGGAGGCATGTGGAAGAACAGTTTGGATTGGGAAGGGTGAGAATGGATGTTTTACGGCCTATCAGCCTTTGTAGGCTATGTAAGGCCATTAAGCACGAAAGTCACTAGAATAGTTTAGATTAAGCGCAAATTAAGTCACGATGTCCCTATCTATTTGCCTCATGAATCGTGTAGGGAGGGTAGAGGTTGGGATAAATGAGGGACGTATGGCTCGACTGAGCACAGGAGTGATAGGTGGCATATGGGGACTATGAGCCTTGTAGACAATTCAATTACAGACTGAAACCCTCTTTATTCACTGTTCAAGTTGGGGGCACTCCATGAGAATATGCCAGATAGTGACTATGTACTGGTAGTACAGGAATGAAGGGGGAGGTGGGAGACGGGGTTGTCGCGAGTGGATGTGAAGACGGGTTTAAGTTTGGAAGGAGGAGGGAGGTGAAGGAAATTTGAGATAGGTGGCATAGAGCTGAGGGTTTGGCCGATGCAGATGAGTGGGAGGTTTTATGAAAAGGCAGACATGAACAGTGCACAAATGTTCTCACCTGGAACCATCTTCACGGTGGCTTGAAAGCCGCGGAATCCAGCAGTCTGGACCATTGTTTCTAGAGTGAGCATTAATGTGTTGCGCACGCTGTGTAGAGAGCCCTGAAGCTTGCCGTCTCCACCACAAAACCTGCACAGAATGCAATGGATGGAATGAAGATTCATGGCCTATCAACATTTGTAGGGTGGACTATTGTCCAGGGTGGTTTTGGGGCATGGTCGGGTCTGAATAACTTTTCCCTGTCCCGATGCCCCCCGGCAGCCTCTTTGGCTGCTTGGACAGACCCTGGTTGAGCTATTGGAGCAGGCCCCCAAATAACCAGCAGCCATGGGCTCCAGCTCATGAGAACATGGATGGATGGATGGAGTTTTACGGCCTATCAGTCTGTAGGTTATGTAAGGTCAATAAGCACGAACATCTCCAGTCCAGTTTAGAGTATGCGCAAATGAATTTCCGATGTCCCTATGTATTCGCCTCTTACAAATCGCGTAGGGAGACGCGGTGGCTCTATTCTGATCCGCAACCCACAGGGAGCCTCATCCGCCATACCCACTATACCATTTCAGCTGTTTCAGCTGTGTGGTCTCTCTTGAAAGCAGTACCCAGAGTACAGACTTTGGAGTATTTTATAGCTGAAATGATATTTCAGTTTGCTCTGTGTGCCAGAAGCATGCATGACATACTGCTATAAAACCACGAGTTAATACGAGTAGCACCTTCATGTGCAACTCCAGAATCGGACTCCACAGTCACAGCAGTCTGCAACCGAACACATCTCCAGGACCAGGATCCATTGTCGGACATGACTGAGGGAGACCTACTAGGGTAAACATGATAAATTCTTCATGTTCGATGAACAAGTATAGTAGCTCATTTGCAGACAACGATAATCACAGCTGAAGGACTGCCCTGTTCAGAATTATCCATACTCTTGCAGATATCGTGGGTAAATAACTCACTCGAGTCTGAAAAATCACCTTTTTCTAAAATAAAGCAGACGATTAATTTTTTGTTTAAGTTCGTAGAAATTGCTGTCTTACCGCAATGAAAGCAATCCATCTAACTAACTTTATTCAATTGCTCGGTTGCCATCTGGAGACTCACTTCATTGGAACTTCCCCAGGGTTCTCAAAGCTGATGTAGAGAGCGTCTTTGCATTCGGGATCGATGTTGAACCCACTGAATGTCAGAAATAGTTTGGAGTTTTCAGGACCCTGTAAAACGAAGAATAACGTTGAGCAGGTTGAAACATCGTCACAACTATTTTTTTGGAGAATGGGCTTTTTTATATGAAAAAAGGCAGACAAGTGATTGCATACCCTACTTTATTGTATGCAAAAGTCGTGTCATAGTGTCCTAATGCATGAACACATGCATACACGCATGCACACACTCACTTATACAGAGGAGGCATTCGACTTGGGATGGGGAAAGGCTAGAAGGAAATACAGAACAAGACATGGCACATTGCAAACTCTCACCTTGATGAACCAGCTGCAGCGGGCACTGGCAGGGTAGTTGGAGGGGTAGTTGGGTGAAGAAAAAGTCACCTGACGATTGACGTTGGACAGTTGGTAGTAACCTCCACAGTCTGCAACCAAACCAATTTGGTTTATAGCTGAAATGATATTTCAGAGTTTGCTCTGTGTGCCAGCACACGTACACAAGCGCGCGCATGCACGCACACGCGCGCGTACACACACGTACACACGCGTGCGCACACACGCACATACACACGCATGCACACACACGCACATACACACACATGCACACACGCACATACACATGCGCACCATACACGCTCGCGCAAGCACCAACTCGGACTTGATGATGTACATGCACTTCAAATATCACGTTGTGGCGAGATCACCCCCCCCCCTTCCCCTTTGTATTAAATTTATTCAGAAACGAGCCAAGTCGAACTCGTAACAGTTCAGGCTCGTTCGGGATTTTTAGAGCCGAAACAATCATTCCTTTGAGGGTAACGGTTAAAGCTATATATTAAATTTATGAACCAGAATAGATGTACCCTTGACTGAATGGTTGTGTTGTGATGTGACCCGTCATTGTTTTTTAATCACCTCTGCCCATTTTAGTTTGAGCTTGCTATTGAGCTTGCTAGAGGTTGTACAATCTGTGATGATTTTGCTGATTTAATAGTGTCTGACGGTAGCATTTTCAAGATGGCTGAAGTAGCAGAGTTGCCGACGATTGCCGATATTTTGTCACTAGATAGGGCAGGTTTGGATGAGATAATCGGGAGGTTTGCTTTGGAAGCAGGCAGAGGGGCTACTAAGGCTATCTTGCAGAAAGTTCTGATCAAGTTCGTAGGAGGAATGTGGCATGAGAGTGAAAGCGAGACAAATATCTGACTGAATGGGAATGAATCCCCGTGGTTGTATCTGTAAGGTTGCGGGAGATTGAGCAAGAGGAAAAACGGATGGAGAGTGAGAGAGAGAGAAGAAAGAGAGAGAGAGAGAGAGAGAGAGAGAGAGAGAGAGAGAGAGAGAGAAAGAAAGGAGAGAGATAGAGAAAGAGAAGCTGGACATGGAAAGAGAGAAGTTGATATGGAAAGAAAGGAGGAAAGAGAGGAAAAGGAAAGAGATAAAGAGAAGTTAGAGATAGAGAAGCTGGAGAGAGAAAGGGAGGAAAATCAGAGGCGACATTATCTAGAAAAGAAGCTGGAGGTTGAAGAGTGAGAGAGAAAGAGGAACAGACAAGAGCACGAGGGAGCAATTGATATGAGAAAAAGTATCAAGGGGTCCCGAAGTTCTGGTGAGAACTTAAAAGCCTTCTTTACCACTTTTGAGAGACTAGCGGAAATTAGAGTGGAAGGAAGACAAGTGGTATCTGCTGTTAGGTAGCGTTTTGACTGGAAAAGCCCAGGAAGTATACACTATGAATGATGTTAGAGATTATGCTACTCTAAAGGAGGAAATCCTGAAAAAGTATGCCCTCACCACTGCGGCATACCGTCAAAAGTTCAGGAAATGTAGGAAGGGAGACAAGGAGACCTACAGAGAGTTCGCGTACCGACTGCAGGGCGCGTTTGACCGGTGGTGTCTCGCTGTTGGTGCTTGCGAGGATATAGACAGACTGAAGCAAGCGATCATTATGGAGCAGTTTGAAAACTCCGTGGGGGAAGAGATTCGCATCTACTTGGAGAGGAAGATCGATGAGGTCGGTAAGGCAGCTTCTCTAGCAGATGACTATCATCTGCTTCACACGACTAGTGCGCCGAGGATGGATGGATGGATGGATGGCGTTTTACGGCCTATAAGCCTTTGAAGGCTATGAAAGGCCACTAAGCACGAGCAGTATGGAGTAAACGCAATTCAAGTCATGGTGTCCCTAGTCATTCGCCTCTTACGAATCGCGTAGGGAGACGCGGTGGGTCAATTCTTACCACGAACCCACAGGGGGATCTGGGACGGGAGAAATCCTGGAGTTATCAGGCCCCCGAGATGCACCTGTGTCAGAGAGGTGGATAGTGAGATGTGCGGTAGTACTACCCCACAGTCACCGCCAGTTGGTGTTTGATTTGGCCGCGACACAGGGGAGTGACCAAAACCTATCAAAGGTTACGGCAACATTTCATGTGGCCGGGAATGCTGAGAGGTGAAATGGCTGTGCAAGCACTGTGCCGTGTGCCAGCAGGCAGGGAAAAGGGCCTCAGTGAGCCCAAGGCTTGCCTAAGACCCATTCTCGCAGTACAAGAGCCATTCTTACGGGTGTTGGACTGTTGGTCCTCTCCCAAGAAGCCGAGGATTTCAGTACCTGCTCATGATGTGCATGACCAGATTTGTGGAGGCCGTTCCCTTGAGAAACATCATTGCAAAATCCGTGACAAAGGCCATGCTGAGATTGTTTTCCATATTTGGATTGCCAAGAGAATTACAGACTGATCAGGGCACCAACTTCACGTCAAAGAGTTTCGGCGTGGATCTGAAAGACCTTGGTATCTCACACGTAGTGAGCAGTCCTTACTACCCTCAAAGTCAAGGAGCGCTAGAACGTTTTCATCACTCCTTGAAGGAAATGTTACGATGATACTGTGACGGTGAGCCTCACAAGTGGCCGGATGGCCTACAGTTTGTGATGTTCGCCGCCAGAGATGCTGTCCAAGAATCTTTAGGGTTCACCCCCTTTGAGCTCGTGTTTGGACAAGAAGTAAGAGGCCCCTTGAAGATCGTGAAAGAGATGGTTGGATGGGAATGAGAAAATGGAAATGCTGTCGTTTGTGAGTGGTCTGAAAGAGAATGCTGAAAGCGGTTTAGTGTGCAAATACCCCTCCTGGGTAAAGCAAAACGACAGATGAAAGAGTGGTACGACAGGAAAGCGCGAGAAAGAAAGTTTGAGCCTGGTGACAAAGTGCTGGTGTTGCCAGTCCCAGGTAGTTCTCTCTCAGCCCGGTATTCAGGACCGTACGCGGTGAAAAGACGTGTGAGAGAGGTGACCTACATCGTCAGCACCCCAGACGGTCGCCGCAAAGAAACAATGTGTCACGTGAACATGTTAAAAGTGTGTCGCGAGTGCGAGGACAAGAGGGAGGATGGACGTGCGTGTGGCTGTGATTAAGCCTGGAGGAGATGAGGATCCTCCAGAGGGGGCGGATGAAAGTGAGGAAGAAACTGGGATGGGACTAGATTTGAGTAATACACATCGATATCAACATCAGGACGAGATGACTCATTTGACAGAGAGAGAGACGGGGAGTGAAGCCACTTTTGGGCAGGTTTCCCATGCTATTCACGGACGTGCCTCACCGGACTCAGCTGATCGTGCATGACATGGAGTTGCTCGACGAGAGCACGAAGCCAGTGAAACATGCATATGGAGTCGCGGGCGAGCAGAAGGATGCGCCGAGGCGAGAGGTGCGATTCCTCTTAGAACATGACTTAATCGAGCATAGCTCCAGTAGCTGGAGTTCCCCGTGCATCATGGTCAGAAAGGGTGTGAATGGTGGCGAATGTGTATGGACTACCGCAGAGTGAATGCAGTGACGAAGACCGATTCCTACCCCATCCCTCGCATTGCGGAGGAGGAGGAGGGAGGAGGTAGAGGGAAGCGAGGAGGAGGAGGAGGAGGAGGAGAAGGAGGAGGAGGAGGAGGAGGAGGAGGAGGAGGAGGAGGAGGAGGAGGAGGAGGAGGAGGAGGAGGAGGAGGAGGAAGGAAGGAAGGAAGGAAGGAAGGAAGGAAGGAAGGAAGGAAGGAAGGAAGGGTTGAGTTTTACGGTCTATCAGCCATTGCAGGCTATGTAAGGCCATTAATCACGAAATCGATGAAACTAGGAGAGCAAATCAAGTCACTATGTCCCTAATTATTCGCTTCTTACGAATCGAATAGGGAGCGTGGTGAGTCAGTTCTTACCCCGAACCTAGAGGGGGATGGTAGAGTGTAAGGAAAAAGAATGCTAAGGGATCGACTAGGAGCTCTCTGGTTATTATTGGCAATTGCAGACTGGAGTGGCACTCAAGAATCGGGTTCTTGAGCAACCCCAAGAAAGTTGTACATGTAGAACAGTCATCTTCTCTTGCCTTCCATCTTCCATCATTGCCCCAAAAAGCCGCAAAAGGGCGACGAAAGTGGCGTCTCTGAGGGCCTCTCAAAAGGACCAATACCGTAGTAGGCAATGGATCCTTGTCCTAACATCAATGCCCACCAGTGGCACACGCTGCTTGAGGTCACCCATGGGTTTCAAAGCTGCCATGTGTACAATGAGCAATATACGGCTGGAGCCTCTCGATGCACCGTCCTCCACTGGAAACCCTGGCTGCCGGACTTATGGGCGTCCAGTAGCTCGGCCAGGTGCGGCCCCAAGAAGCCAGACGCCACGAGGGGAAGTCGGGACAGGGTCAGATCATCCACCCCGAAAAATTGAACTCAATCCACTCGCTTCAACTCATCCCCACACGCCATTTCCACCCCAAGATCACTCCAAGTGTCTACCATTAAAACTAAATACCTATCGCACACATTTCCTCTGGCAGGACAGTCTTCTGGTGAGGATACTTACTGGAGAAGAGTTTGTCGTAGTGGCAGTAGTAGACGAAGTAGACATGGTTGCTCCAAGTCATGCCTTGAGGCTTGGCTGGCTCTCCATAAAACCCTGGCTTGAGACCTTCCACGTCAGCACTGTCGTACACGTAGTACTCCTGGTTGCCCACCAGCCCTGAGTCAAAGTCGAGGAGTATTTGGTCTATAAGCCTTTGTGGGCTATTTAATGCCATTGATCACGAAACACCATTGGAGATGGTTAAATGAAAGGTGGTTAGAAAGAGAGCAAGTCAAGCGAGGATATTCCTAGTTATTCGCCTTTAATGAAACGCGTAGAGAGATGCAGTGGATCAGTTCTTACCCCCAATCCACAGGGGGATGTGAAAAAGACGATTAATGATAGAATGAAAGCTTGAATAAGTAGACGAGTTAGTACCACTGACGACTTACAGATTATTTGATTAAGAATGGATGAATGAATGATGATGGATGGTTATGATGTATCATTGATGTCTCTGGAGGATGATGGATGAAAACGACGAGAAATGATGAAAGCGAAAACATATGTACAGCTTATTCGATTACACGCATTCTCATTACGCTTGAAAAAGGAATCTATGCAATATGAACTGTATGCATATGATTAGTAGCCCATTTCTTAACGCGATCACGGATAAACTTAGCCCAAGATTATAAGTGTAACGTGAATAAATTAATGAATACAAATCAAAATGCACTGTTGATACTTCTATTCATCAAAGGAATGAATGAATGAATGAATGAATGGAAGGAAGGATGGAGTTATGGCTTATCAGCCTCTGTATGCTATGTAAGGCCATTAAGCACGAAAATCAGACAATATAGAGTAAACGTAAAGCAAGTCATGGTGTCCCTATTTGTTCGCCTCTTATGAATTGTGTAGGGAGACGCGGTGGGTCTATTCTGACCCAATTATTGAAATATATAAGAATCCTCAACCAGTTCCCTTTCTCTTCGACTATGCATACACGTGCACCCATTTATTCCAAAACAGGCTTCCTACTCCCATCACACCACTTTCCCTCATCTCCCACTCTAACCTCTCCGTTCCCTACTGTCGCCTCAGCGCAGAAACAGACAAGATCTTGCAAGCTCATAGCTGGAGATATGCGGCCTTCTAGTCTTACTTCGTAAGTAAGGCCATGAAATCATAAAACCACAAACTAGTTGGAGTAAGTGCAAGGCAAGTCACGATTTGCTTGTTATCGCCTTTTCCGACTCGTATAGAGAGACGTGGGGGTCTTCTCACTCCCAACCCACAAGGGGAGCTATGCGAGACAACTGCAATCACTGCTTGCACCACCTCACACCATCCACACGGCACTGGCTGGGGGACACTCACCAGGGACCTCCTGGCACTTGGCCCAGTAGTCGGTGCGGAAGAGGATGAATGGTTTGGCGGTGGGAAGCATCAAGGGCATGTCGTCAAAGCCATCCTCTCGGCAGCAGAACTCGAAGCGCGAGTTGGCACCGTATACGCCATCAGGAATGGTGCCCGTCTTCACGTTGCTGCCCGTGCCAGGCGGCATGACGTCATCGAACTGCGCGTAGGCCGTGTTGAAACCTGCAACCAGAAGTAAACACCTGCAGCTCCATTCGAACTGCAGAAAATATTGTGCAAGACATTTGTGTAAGCACTGTTGAGCGTGCTGCGATGACAGATTGGAGTGAACACAGACTAAGCACCCTGATGCAGCATAGAGTGAGGATGTGGTTCTTACTACGGATGAACGTTTATTCATATACTGTAGATTGTTGGCAACAAATTGCCATGTGCATCAGCAAGGCATACACAATGCGGCAGCAACGCACAACTGCAGGAAAGATCCATCATTTGCAGCAGCAACAGCAGCAGCAGCAGCAACAACTAAATCCATAAACTCTGCAGCACCAACAACAGTCTACTTACTGCCAACTGCAGAAACATAGCCACGCAACGCATTGCAGAATAAAGTTTACTACCACAAACTGCAGCAGTCAAGTCTGCAGAGCCATGCTCTACAACAGCAAGGGGATACCCGCAGTAACGGCAGCAGCAGCAGCTACAAATGTCCACAGTAGCTTATACGATTTTCTTCCCAGCAGCAAAGACCCACTGCCACCTGACGCAGCATAGACCCACTGCCGCCTGCAGCAGCAAAGACCCACTGCCGCCTGCAGCAGCAAAGACCCACTGCCGCCTGCAGCAGCAAAGACCCACTGCCGCCTGTTCAGTCTCTTAACCCCGAGATGGGTTGAGGCACCACTGATGAGTTTCGGACAATCTTACTTCATCGATCTCTATCCTCTGTGGCTCGCTGTGAGTCAGCAAAGGTCAAGCCTGTCCACTCTGATGTATTCCCACCTCTTTCTCTGCCTGCCTCTCCTCCCACCTGGTGCGGTACCATGCAGGATGGTCTTGGCCAGCTGCCACTGCCTCTTGACACGTGACCGTACCACTTCAGCTTTCTGCTTTTCTCGATTGAGAGCAGGTCTTTGTACTCTCCAAATGCTCTCCTGATTCTGTTGCCGACTTCCTCATTCAAGATATGGTTTTTATACGAGATGTTCAGAATCTTGCGATAGCATCTCATTTCCAGGGCTTGTATCCGTCTCTGTAGTTCAGATGCGAGTGTCCAGGACTCGCATGCATACAAGAATACGGAGATGGCCAGCGTGCACATGAGCCTGATCTTCGACGCGAGAGTGATATTTCTGTCACGCCATATTGGCTTCAACTTTGCCAATGCTGCTTTTTGTGCTATCCTGGACAGTTTCTCTGGTTTGAACCCTTCATCAGTCACGATAGATCCCAGGTATTTGAAGCTGATCACAGCTTCCAGTTATTGGCCATTCACTTTGATTTCCATTTTGAAGCCCCGATGGTTGTTCGTCATCACCTTGGTCTTCTCGGCACTGATCTCCATACCATATGCCTGTGAGGTCTTGTCCAGTTGCTCAACAAGACTAGTCAGCTCCTCTTCACTTCCTGCTAATCCATCAATGTCGTCAGCAAAACGTAAGTTGGCGATCTTTCTGCCACAGATGCTGATTGATCCTTCGTGGTCAAATGCTAGGGCATCAGTCATTATCCTTTCGAGGAAGAGGTTGAAGAGTGTGGGGGGAGAGTAGACAGCCCTGTCTGACTCCGACCGTTGTCCTAAACCATTCGCCTGTGGTACCATTGAACAGGACTGTGCTGGTCGCTCTGTCATAATGATGTTCGACAACTTTGATCTGGGAGCTGATGTTGTAGCTACTCATTGTGGCCCACAGCGCAGCATGCCAGACTGTCAAATGCTTTCTTAAAGTATATAAAGGCATTGTACAGATCTTGTTGGTGTTGTAAATGTTTCTCACACATGACTCGGATTTAAGATCTGTTCGGTGGTGCTCCTACCTGGTCTGAAACCTGCCTGCTCTTCAGCAATGATTTTCTCTGCCTGAGGTTTTAATCTTTTCAGCAATAAGATCTGGCAGACGGGAGATTGGCCAACCCCGTGGACACGGTCCCTAGTGATTACATTGCCCAAGAAAGGCAACATGCAAATGTGCCAGAACAACTGCACGATCAGCCATCCCAGCAAGGTCATGCTGAAAGTACTGCTGAACTGCTGACCCACTGCCCACTGCAAAGACCCACTGCCCGCAGCAAAGACCCACTGCCCACTGCAAAGGCCCATTGCCCACTGCAAAGGCCCATTGCCCGCAGCAAAGACCCATTGCACTGCCCACTGCAAAGACCCACTGCCCGCAGCAAAGACCCACTGCCGCAGCAAAGACCCACTGCCGCAGCAAAGACCCACTGCCCGCAGCAAAGACCCACTGCCCGCAGCAAAGACCCACTGCCGCAGCAAAGACCCACTGCCGCAGCAAAGACCCACTGCCGCAGCAAAGACCCACTCCCGCAGCTGCAACATCCAAGCCCGAAGAACCATGTTCTCCAAAGGCAATTTACGACCCACTGCAGCAGCAGCAGCAACATACAAAGGGCTACCCACTGCAGCAGCAGCAAAACCGCAAGCATCTATTAAGAACAGTAGGAAAGGCTTTATATATACCCGCTGCAGTATCAATGACTATTCATTGCAAAAGTAGCAGCAGCAGCAGATCTACCCACAGCAGACAGGACTGAGCATGTGCCAAGAGGAACACTTACACAGCATACCCCTATATTAGTGGAACATTGCATAAGCCCTGGTACAAAAGTGACTCACCGTCAGGACAGGAGCCTCCAAGGCGATAGATACAGTAGCGACCTGGGGTCCACTTGGCAAGAGTGGGAGAGTCGCTGGTTCCAGACCACCTCGAGCAGAACTGGTGGGTCATCTCAGATCTGGAGATGCCGCCTAGGTGGGACGGAGTGGATCGAGTGTTGCCTGCTTCAGAGAACTGCCGGTACGAGCCAGTCATGAATTGGCCAGTGGCGGGACAACCGGACTCGGGCATCAGCATGGAATAGCGTCCAGAGGGCCATTCAGTCTTTGGCGAGACATAGTCTGCAGAGAGGTGCGTGACGGTCAGTCAGTCAACAAAATGACAATGGGCTCGGCTGCGTCTCGGATGACTTTTCTGGGTAATGCTGGAGTAACTTCATGGTTGGTTTGAATTAATAAATACCAACAATGAAGAATGAATGAAAAATGAAGAATGAATGAAAAATGAAGAATGAATGAAGAATGACTGAAGAAAGAATGAAGGAAGAATGAAGGAAGAATGAATAATAAAAGAATGGAGTTTTACGGCCCATCAGCCTTTATAAGCTATGCAAGGTCGTTGATCACGAAAATAATTAGTAGAAGTTTGAATAAGCAAATCAAGTCACGATTTTCCTAGTTATTAGCCTCTTACGAATTGCGCAGGATGGATGGATGGATGATGGATGGATGGTGTTTACGGCCCATCAGCCTTTGCCTAGGGTTCTAGTGTAAGGCCATTCAAGAACGAAAATCACTTGGTGAACAGTATTGAAGGATGTAAACGCACATCAGCAGCCACGGTGTGCCCTAGTTATCGCCTCTTACGAATCTGGATAGGGTGGACGAGGTAGTTATTTTTACTACCTAGTCTGAGGCAGGGACTATTGTATACTTAAATTTCTTTATCCTTTTCCTCAATCTCCTTCAAAGTCCCACTTCTCAGGGGGGGTTTACTAAGGCAGAGCATTACAGACGAGCTGATAAGATGGGTTTCAGTGGAGCAATTTGAACCGAGTCGCCTTGCGTTAACGCAGATTACTCTCCCTTATATAATGCGTGTCATGAGCAACTGCAACCCAGTGACATGCGAGATCAACAAGAGAAAAAAACAACAAAGAGACCAAAAGACAGCCTTACCGTTACTTTTACATCGACGCTGGTGCAGCCTGTTGGGCCAGGGTCAAGGACCGGGGGGACACATCGCAACTGGCATCCTCGTGTTCTTGGAGGCAACAAAACCGTCGTTCTCGCACTTCATGTTGAAGTTGGGACACTTCAGACCTGTCGAGAGAATTATTCAAAACAATTTCATTCTTAAGTTCCGACATGTTCCGTTTTAAAACCATGATGTCACCTTGCTGCCCTGATCAGGGTGAATGAGTTATTTTCAGTCTATTTTATCGGCGGATTAAGAGAAACTTTCTACAGATTTCATCCGAAACCCACTTGTATGGCACTCATACGATTCCTATATTCTGTGTTCTGATACAATGTTCATTTTTCCAGTAGCGATCTAGACACCGTTTCATCTTGAAATGACATGTACTGACCTTTGCAGTCGTGGGCTTCCACCATTTCTTTGAAGTAGTAGTGGGTGTTTTGGCCGAATTTGCCATATTTCTCCAGAGAGGTCATGGTGGGCCGTCCATCTATGTTGAAAGTCTGCACAAAAATAAAGCCACTTGAGCACTCGAGCGGCAGCGAGACACAGAGGGAAGGGGGGGGGGGGAGGGAGGGAGGGAGGGACGGAGACAGTGACAGACTTCAGACTGTCAGGCCAACGGCCCATAAGGGATCATCAAGCATGTGTACAATATGGTACATTAAAGAGCAATTTTCAATACAGGTTCTTAACAGACTACCTCGATCCTCAGGACAATCTTGTCTATGAAGACGACAGTCATTTGTTTACGACATTCATTGCACATACCGGATTGACCGTATAGCCGCTGCGAACGAGAAGATGAAGACGACAGTGATAATTGGCTTCGTCTCTGAAAAGCGTAGTATATGTACATCGCCACTTGTCGAGTTTTTTATTTAACGTGCCATCAATCAAATAGAGGTAACCTATCCTCGTTCTTGGTAAATATTCTTCGAGATACTTTGCCCTTAAGTTTTCCAATTTAGGACAAAACAGTAAGAAATGTTCCTCGTTTTCATGGGCGTTGTTGAATAATGGACAGCACATTTCGTCTCTGCGTTACTGCACATCTTCTATTGACGAAAAGCTCATTTATGTTGCATCTAAATCGGACAAAGGAGTTTCTAAATTCTTATTAATGTAATCTAAATATTTTTCTGGTTCAAACATTCGCTTCAATTCTCTGTACATTTGAAATCTTTCGCTCTCCATGTTACTGTGCCATTCTTGCTGATATCAATCTCGTAGTATTTGCTTAATGCCATGTACAAAGCCTTGTTCATTAGAGACCTTTGTTGGCCCATACGTAAGCATACTCTAGTTCACACAGTTGGCTTTCAATCGCTCTAGTCCAGTTTAATTTGGGTGGCACCAACATATTTGAGAGCATGAGATAAGCTTGCTTTGGAAGCCTTGTGATCGGTAATTTGACGAGTCTTAGACAATACTTGATAGCTTTAATAGAGTTGACAACAAGTGGGTATCTCCCTAGCTCTACATATACCATGTTGTTGTGTGTTCTAATGTCACGATTCAAAAATACTTTGCATGCAAAGAGGTGAGCTTTCCCAACACTGTCGTATCTTTGGAGACCCCATATTTGTTATGCAAACAGTAGTGCAGGTAGTACCTGTGCATCGAATAAACGAAAGTATACCGACATATTCATACTGCGGAGCTTCCACATTACTTTGAGCAGATGGGCTACCTTTCGTTTTGAGTTTGTACTCTGATCATTTAGAGCTACTGTTGCAAATAGTTTGGTGGTAAACACATAGCCAAGGTATTTGTACTTATTAACCGTCTCTAGCTCAGTACTGCCAAGGAACCATTTCTTTCCTTTTCCAAGACATCCACCACGACGAAACACCATTACTTTTGTTTTCCTTATGTTCATGTGTAAGCCAAATTTCAGATGTTTGAGCCAAGTTATCAATTTGGCCTTGTAAGCCTACAGGTGCGGTTGATAGTAAAACGATATCGTCAGCAAAGATAATAAAGAACAGCTCAGGCATTCCTGGCAATAGCTGCAAGCCATGTTTTCCTCTTGCACGGACTTGGTCGGCAATCGCCGAAATTAGTAGAGAAAAAATTGTTGGACTCTCCAATGCCACCTGCCTTGCTCCAACAGGACAGTCAAAGAAATCCGAGATGGACGAGTTCCATCTTACACATACCTGTACTCGAGCATGGATTGCTTTGAGCATTTTAATCATTTTTGACGAAAGCCCGATTTTTTGTAAGACACTCCGCAAACAAGACTTGTTAACAAACTCCAATGCCTTGCTGTAGTCCACAAATGCAACAGAGCTTTCCGCGACTGACACCGTACATACGTTTCGTAGCTATGGCATGGAGTGTAAACACATGGTCAATCGTGGAATACTTAGATCTAAAACCTGCTTGCTCGGGACATTTCTTATTTGTCTCTTCAGCCCAGTCTTGGAGACGTTTTATCAGGTTAGAGGTAAAGACTTTACTGACAATATTTAATAAGGATATACCCCTATAGTTTTGGAGGTCTAACTTTTCTCCAGATTTATTTAGAGGAATGATGATTGATTTTCCCGTCTTTAGGAAAATATTGATATTCATAGTTTATTAAAAAACGTGACCAAGAAAGGTGTTATGTAAGCGCTTGTCAATTTCAGGCATTCAACAGGAAAGCCATCAAGACTCATCTATAATGGTAACGTGATCATTGGTGCCTTTACTAATGCCCATCAACTGATGAACAACATTTTGTAGGAGATTTTTGAAATGGTTTTCCCATACCTCGATTGGAATATCTGGTTGACAAGGTCTCGTGTATGCCGTGCACCTGATCAAGGACCAGAATGACCGCGGGTTTATACAATTTGCCACCAACGAAGCGGATGTACTTTTTATGTGCATTCCTTTTTTCCTGTATGATACACTTGTATGCATTTCTATGCTAAATATATTTATCTTTCTCTACATGCCGCGCGGCACTCTGCATCATACCAACTGGGGCATGCATGTTTCACTGGGCCACCTCGAGTAGATTTTATCATGCAGTCTATCCAAGATAGCAACGTTACTGGAAAACGCTTCAAGGCATCCTCAATGGAGTCATTGAGAGTATGCAAGGCTTGCTTGATAACTTTTTTTAACGAGGGCTCTTGCAGTTCTTTCTTGTGTTTTTCCCTATTTCTATCCCAAATTACTCGACTTATTGTTTTCCATCCTGTACTCATCTGGACATGTTGGCGTTTTAGACCTATACCTATTTCTAATGACTGGCATATGGCTGGGGAAAAATTGATCAGATACTTTGAGAATTATATTGAAATCAGGACGACCAGCAGCAAGAAGGCAGTAATCAACTACTCTGTTACCTTGTTGGGATATGAATATGAAATTTCCTTCTCTATCGTAGTCTGTGCAACCATTGAGGATGCATACATGATTTGATTTACATATATCAATTAGAATTTGACCATAGCCGTTGGTTACACGGTCACATGATTTCCTGTTATGGACAAACTGAGGACATGAACAATGCTTCAAAGATTCTTCAGGGTCCTGAGAGAGACAGAGGCAGAGAGAGACAGACAGACAGAGAGAGAAGCAGAGACAGACAGAGAGAGAGACAGAGAGACAGAGACAGAGAGAGAGACAGAGAGAGAGAGAGAGAAGCAGAGACAGAAATAGAGAGAGAGAGAGACACAGAGAGAGACAGAGATACAGAGAGAGAGACAGAGAGACAGAGACAGAGAGACAGACAGACACAGCGACAGAAAGAGAGACAGAGAGAGAGAGAGACAGGGACAGAGAGAGAGACAGAGAAACAGAGAGACACAGAGACACAGACAGACAGAGAGAGACAGAGCGACAGAGACAGAAGAGAGAGAGAGAGAGCAGGACAGGAGAGAGAGAGAGAGACAGAGAGAGAGACAGAGAGAGACAGAGACACAGAGAGAGAGACAGAGAAGACGACAGAACAGAGGAGAGAAAGAGAGACAGAGCGAAGACGAAGAGAAGAGGAGGAAGAGAGAGAGACAGAGAGGAGAAGAGAAGGAAGAGAAAGAGAGGACAGAAAGAGAGACAGAACAGAGAAAGACAAGAGAAGAGACAGAGAGAGAACAGAGAGAGAAAGAGAGAGACAGAG
Organism: Theodoxus fluviatilis; assembly: GCA_034096865.1. NCBI lineage: Eukaryota > Metazoa > Mollusca > Gastropoda > Cycloneritida > Neritidae > Theodoxus > Theodoxus fluviatilis. The sequence continues at coordinate 74,904 of JAWQFJ010001324.1, forward strand.
GGACAGAAGAGAGGAGAGAAAGAGAGGAAGAAGAGAGAGACGAGGAGAGAACAGAGAGAGACAGAGAGGAGGAAAGAGGGAGAAAGAGAGAGAAAGAGAGAAAGAGAGAGAAGAAAGAGGGAGAGAAAGAGGGAGAGAAAGAGGGAGAGAAAGAGGGAGAGAAAGAGGGAGAGAAAGAGGGAGAGAAAGAGGGAGAGAAAGAGGGAGAGAAAGAGGGAGAGAAAGAGGGAGAGAAAGAGGGAGAGAGAGAGAGAAAGAGGGAGAGAAAGAGGGAGAGAAAGAGAGAAAGAGGAGAGAGAAAGAGGGAGAAGAGAGAGAGAGGGAGAGAAAGAGGGAGAGAGAAAGAGGGAGAGAAGAGGGAGAGAGATAGGAGAGGAAGAGGAAGAGAGAAGAGAGCAGAGGGTAGCTAGGGTTGGAGAGAGAGAGAGCTGGGGGTTGGAGAGAGAGGGTGGGTGGGTTGGAGAGAGAGGGTGGGTTGGTTGGAGAGAGAGGGTGGGGGAGAGGGTGGGGGAGAGGGAGGGAAGGAGGGAGGAGAGGGAGGGAAGGAGGGAGGAGAGAGAGAGAAATACAGAGAGAGAAATACAGAGAGAGAGAGAGAGGGAGAGAGAGGGAGAGAGAGAGAGAGAGAGACATAAAGGGTTTGAATAAGAGTAAGCCACAATTTCCTCAGTTATGCGTCTCTAACCAATCGTGTAGGGATGGATGGATGGGATGGATTTTGACGGCTTGTCAGTCAATGCAGGCTATCTAAGGCCAATGAGTACGAAAATCACTTGAATAGTTTAGAGAAAGCGCAAATCAAGTCACGGTGTCCCTAGTTATTCGCCTCTTACGAATCGCGTATGGAGACGCGGTGGGTCTATTCTCACCCCCGACCCTCAGGGTGACGTGTCTGCACATCACTAGACGCGAAATGGAATTCATTCGACATTTGAGCATCTGGTTTATGGCACTCGCTACGGGCAAGAGTTTTTAAGGCGATTTACTTGTCGGCATGTACGTTTGATATAAAAGCTGTCAAAACGAGATTGACATATGTACTGTTCTTAAGTGCATTAAAATACCATTTACATATATTTTCAATTTCTAGTTTATAAAACAGAATGCATGTACTGTGTAAAGCGGATTGAGACATAGATATGAGTGAAAAGTAGCCACGTTAAAAAAAGTTACTTTTGTAAATATAAAAAAATGCATCTCATTTTCAAGAAAAATGTGGATGATCATAGTCTGAATTGTAAATACACTCACCGTGTCGCTGTAACTCATGATGTTGGTCAGATCCAGGGTGTTAGGTAGGTACTCTCCTTTGTAAGCCTTGTTGTACCACATCTTCATATCTGCAAGAACAACCAGGATTTGAAAAGCATATTTAGTCGTCATCAGCTGATAGAATATTGATCTGTTGACATACTTTTAAGTTGTTTCTTACTTTTAGGACGAATTTTCAGAAAACCATTTCCTGTTATAGCACCGTACCTATCAGCCTTTGTAGGCTATATAAGATCATTGACTGCATATGAAACCGCGATTTCTGTTATTCGCCTTTCACGGGTCGAGTGGGTAGATGCGACGGGTCCATTTTTGCCCCCAAGTTTGGGGGATGAAAGATGTGGGAAGATCAAGGTTTGGATACGGTATGTTGCCGTAAATTCTCATGGCAGTGCAAGGGAGGCAACTATGCAGCGAACAACAAGGGAAGTTAGCAAGGACATCCAATACAAATGTAGAGACGGATGGATGGATGGATGGATGGATGGATGGATGGATGGAGTGAGTTTTGCGGAGAAACAGTCGTTGTAGGCTATGTGAGGTCACTCATTGCGAAAGTGTTTAAAACTGGTCAGAATAAGAGCGAGCCAAGTCAGAATGTCCCTAGTTATTCGCCCCCTACGCATCGCGAAGGGGGACGCGGTGGGTCTATTCTGACCACCAACCCACAAGGTGGCAATCAAAGTAGAGAAAGGAGCACAGGGCGACCCAAGAGGTCATACGTGATGGATGGATGGATGGATGGATGGATGGATGGGATGGATGGGATGGATGGGATGGATGGGATGGATGGGATGGATGGATGGATGGATGGATGGATGGATGGATGGATGGATGGATGGGATGGATGGGTGGATGGATGGATGGATGGATGGATGGATGGATGGGATGGATGGGATGGATGGGATGGATGGATGGATGGATGGATGGATGGATGGATGGATGGATGGATGGATGGATGGATGGATGGATGGATGGGATGGCATTTTACGGCCTATCAGCCTTTGTAGGCTATGCAAGGCCATTAAGCACGATAATCACTAGAACAGTTTAGAGTAAACGCAAATCAAGTCACGGTGTCCCTAGCTATTCGCCTCTTAGGAATGGCGTAGAGACGCGGTGGCATACGTACTGGCCTGGATGTTTTCCCAGTTGACCTTGACCGCGTCGTCTCTGTCTATGGACACGTGCTCGTGTCCCGCTCCCATAGCATGGCCCAGCTCATGCACACAGGTTTGCTGCAACAAAGTATGCATACGTATTCTGTTTCGTTTCACCATGACGATCAGCCTTTAAAGACTATGTAGGGCCACTGAGTAAAATATGTTATTTATACACACTTTTTTTTAATCACCAGAGCTGGTTGGGCTAAGATTAAGTCAAGTCTCAACTGTCCATAGTTATTCGTCCTTTACATATCGTGTACGGAGACAGGGTGGGTATGGATGTCTGGATGGTGAAACTTTACGGCCTATCAGCCTCTGTAAGCTGTGTAAGGCCATTTATTACAATAAAGCATTAGAGGCTGTCAGAATATGTACAAGTCTTGATTTCCCTAGTTTATCGCCTATCGTATTTGGATATGAGGTGGTTCTATTCTCACCACCGATTCACAGGGGCACAGGGAGCGATAGGTCATGGAAAGTGTGTTACGGCTATCAGTCTTTGTGGGCTTTATAAGACCATTAAGCAAGAAAATAGAGTAAGCGTAAATCACGATGTCCCTAGTTATTCGCCTCTTACGAATCGAGTAGGATGGATTGATGGATTGAGTTTTAGGACCTATCAGCCTTGTAGGCTATATAAGGCCACAACGTTGACAAACGCCCACTTTCATCAATGCACAAAAATTACTAACGACAGTGGATTATGGTACGATTCACTCAAGTTACATGAAGCACACTCAGAACTATGGGATAGGTTCGAGTTCCACTGCCCGTATGAGCATGTTAGACCTCCAATCACGGAAAATCACATGAACCGTTAGAACGAAATTCCAATCTCGATTTCCCTTGTCACCCTCGAAGGATTTAGGGATGAGCCCAAGGGCCCATCAGCCATGAAGGTCAAACACGGTTACAGAGTAATTCAACCCGATAAAATTTTTGAAAGAGATAAATGGAGAAATATCGACAAACATTAAAGACATAGTATGGCTCTAATACGAGATGAATGGATGGATGGAGTTTCAAGGTCTATCAGCCTTTGTAGGCTATGTCAGGTCATTTATCACGGAAGCTTCTTACTAATTGCGTAGGGAGACGCGGTGGGTCTATTCTGACCCAACGGGTACATGGGGCGAGGTCAACACGAAGTACGTACCCATCCACAGCAAGAAATATCCTGCCCATTGAGATCTCGACTAAGGCCTTGCACCGCCCAGCATCTGTAACAAGCACGCACTTAGCCTCTCTGCATTTCAGTGTGAACGAAAATCTCACAACTACACGAATAATAAATGAATGAATGATTGAACAAATGAACTAGTGAATGCATAGATAAATAAAACTATTGAACGATCACATATGGATAAAATGAACGAACGAACATATCAATATCTATTGCATGAATACACAAAGACGAATGACCACATAGAGGATTGATGTATTAAAGAATCAAAATATTTATCAGTAACGTAAAGTGGAACTATTTTGTAAAATAAAGTGAACTAACGAACATGCCGTTGCGACACGATTCTCATCGAGAAATAAAACATAGGTTTAAAATGTCTGAAACAATGACTTAACCAAGGAAAGGAAATATACACCCCGGAGTTCGGGATGGGTTTTGGGGCGAGGGAAGTGTGAATGGATGGATGGATAGTTTTACGGCCTTAGCCTCTGTAGGCTATGTAAGGCCATAATGCACGAGAACAATTAGAATAGTTAAGGGCGCACGAAAATCAAGTCGCGATGTTCCTATTTATTCGCCTTGGACGAAGCGTGTAGGGAGACGGGGGGGATCTAATCTGACCCACAACAGGTGTGAGGGGATCAAAGAAATTATACGAGCCGAAAATGGCCTGTATGAACTGACTGATATCGGCACACGTGGGGATAGGGAGATGGATGGTGTTTTACGGCCAATCAGCCTTTGTAGGCTATGTAAGGCCATTAAGAACGAAAATCACTACAACAGTTTACAGCAAACGCAAATCAAGTCAGCGTCCCTAGTTATTCGCCTCTTACAAACCCGTAGAGACGCGGTGGGTCAATTTTTACCCCGAAATTCACAGGGGGAGAGAATGGTGGAAGCAAATTAGGGACAAAGATTTCAGAGCAAGAGGGAGCGAGATGCACACTGACCCGGATCCGGCGATGAAGTTGAGGTGACCCTCGTGTCCCAGGCCGTACTGCCTGTTGGTCACGTCTTTCTGCCAGGGCACGAAGCGCACGCACGTGTACATCTCTATCTTGTTCATGGCCACCTTGATCTGATTGATGGCCTTCGCGTCTGAAAAAGGTTAAGTACATCCATCTAAGTTGCAAGCTACGCTAGTTGCTGATCATTAGGTCTATCCTCACGATTCTAATTACTGAGGAGAGGAGTGATAGTTTAGAACTATCAGCCAGGAGTTGTACCCTTTATAGGATGCATCAAAAGGCGTAAGCGAAATGCTGAACTCGCTGAGCTATAAAGACTCTTCCTCGCTGAAACCATCCGAAAGCTTAAGTTATTATTCTCCATAAGAATTGACAATGTACGGCTGCCTGGCTTAGGAATTCCGACCAAGTGGCCGCTCAGAGCTGCGCCACAAGGTACATGTACCTGCAGGCGCCACTGCCCACTAAAAAGCGCAGACCCCGTGTCCGTACGACGTTGTCCTACTTCTGCAACTTGAACCCAGCAATGACGTTACGCTCATGATAGGGGGGGGGGTATTTAAAATAGAAAACATTTCTGACATCTGCACACTTTGCTCAAATTATATCATAATCATGACATACTTGGCGCCTGGCTGCGGCAAGTGATTAGCACAGCGTGCATCTCCCTCAACTTCCTTTCACAATAAGGTTGCTACGCATCTGCAGATAAATTGCAACAGATCTCCATTTATCATCCGTACTGGTTCTGTCCACTCACCAGTGATGCTTTTGAAGATGTAGGGAACAATGGCTTTGGGCCAGCGCTTGTTAATGTCATTCTCGATGATGCGCTTGCGGTGCGACAGCTGTTCAGGCTGGAAGGACTGGGGAGCAGATCTCTGAAAGGCCTGCTCATCTTCGGACGACAAGAAGTCCCCAACGTCTGGAAAGTTCTTGGACGCTGCCTGATCGCGACTAGTCTTGCCTCCAGCCTCATCTAGCCGGTCTGAAACAGATGGTATGCCATGCTTATTCACCGGGTCTTGTAACCTGATTCTTACTTTGTTGTCCCGCGGTAGCCTCTATGATTGTGTGCGACCACTCCAAGCTCAGAAGAAAGCCCAAGGGGAAGAGGTTCTAACTCAAAAGGAGCCATCCAGCGATTTTGACCGTCTATTGTAATTTTGAAATTCATTATTAAACATTATGAACAAGCCAATGCACATAGCCACCCACCCCATCTCATTTTCCTCTGCTGGAGAATTTAGCGGACAACCTTCTGAAAAATGGCATCACATGCGGAAGATGGGTCGGGTAAGTGGTAGTTGTCTGTTCAGAAGCCTTCAACCCAATGTCGATGAGGTTTAGCCCGTAAGTGTTGAATGTGGCTGAAGAACTCAGAGCCACAAGATCAGAGTATTATACCACAATATCAGGATTGGATTGATGGCGTTTACGGCCTATCAGCCTTTGTAGGCTATGTAAGGCCATTAAGCACGAAAATCACTAGAACAGTTTGGAGCAAACGCGAAATCAAGTCACGGCGTCGCTAGTTATTCGCCTCTTACGAATCGCGTAGGAAAACGCGGTGGGTCTATTCTTACCCCGAACCCACAGGGGGACCACAATATCAGGAAACGTATCTGGATGGTGTGCATGTTTGTGCTCTTGTGTGCGCATGCGAGTGCTTGTGCGTGATTATGAGAGAGAGAAAGAGAGAGAGAAAGAAAGAGATATATATATAGGGGGGAGCGGCGGCACCCACACACACGGGGGCGCGGCGGTACCCCCACACACACACGAAAGGGCGGCGGCACCCACACACACACGAAAGGGCGGCGGCGCCCACACACACACGAAAGGGCGGCGGCACCACCACAGGGCCACACCCACCTCCACAGGGCCACACCCACACCGGGCCACACCAACACACACACACACACACAGGGCCACACACACACACACAGGGCCACACACACACACACAGGGCCACACACACACACACAGGGCCACACACACACACACAGGGCCACACACACACACACACACACGGCCACACACACACACACGGCCACACACACACAGGGCCACACACACACAGGGCCACACACACACAGGGCCACACACACACAGGGCCACACACACACAGGGCCACACACACACACAGGGCCACACACACACAGGGCCACACACACACAGGGCCACACACACACAGGGCCACACACAGACACACACACACAGACACACACAGACACACACACACAGACAGACACACACACACACACACAGGGCCACACACACACACAGGGCCACACACACACACACACACACAGGGCCACACACACACACACACAGGGCCACACACACACACAGGGCCACACACACACACACACAGGGCCACACACACACACACACACACAGGGCCACACACACACACAGGGCCACACACACACACAGGGCCACACACACACACAGGGCCACACACACACACACACACACAGGGCCACACACACACACACACACACAGGGCCACACACACACACAGGGCCACACACACACACAGGGCCACACACACACACAGGGCCACACACACACACAGGGCCACACACACAGGGTCACACACACACAGGGTCACACACACGCACACACAGGGCCACACACACACACACACACACACACACACACACAGGGCCACACACACACACAGGGCCACACACACACACACAGGGCCACACACACACACACACAGGGCCACACACACACACAGGGCCACAGACAGGGACACACACACACACACACAGGGCCACACACAGGGCCACACACACACACAGGGCCACACACACACACACAGGGCCCCACACACACACACAGGGCCACACACACACACACACACAGGGCCACACACACACACAGAGACAAACACAGGGCCACACACACACAGGGCCACACACACACACAGGGCCACACACACACACACACACACAGGGCCACACACACACACACACACAGGGCCACACACACACACACACACAGGGCCACACACACACACACACACACAGGGCCACACACACACACACACAGGGCCACACACACACACACAGGGCCACACACACACACACAGGGACACACACACACAGGGACACACACACACAGGGACACACACACACAGGGACACACACACACAGGGACACACACACACACACACACACACACACACACACACACACAGGGACACACACACACACAGGGACACACACACACACAGGGACACACACACACAGGGACACACACACACAGGGACACACACACACACAGGGACACACACACACACAGGGACACACACACACAGGGACACACACACACAGGGACACACACACACACACAGAGGGTCAGAGAGAGAGATACAAAACAAATTGTTTTAAGGCCATTGATCGCGAAATCAATCGATTTGTTAGAATAAGTCACGATTTCTCTACAGTAAGTTGCTTTGTACTAATCCTGTAGGGAAACGCAAAGAGTCCACTCTTACCCGACACTCACAGGAGGATATGGATACAGACACGGGCATGCAGAGTCCATTCTTACCCCCAACTCACAGGATATTGATACAGACACACGGGCATGCAGAGTCCATTCTTACCCCCAGCTCACAGGAGGATATTGATACAGACACGGGCATGCAGAGTCCATTCTTACTCCCAGCTCACAGGATATTGATACAGACACACGGGCATGCAGAGTCCATTCTTACCCACAGCTCACAGGATATTGATACAGACACACGGGCATGCAGAGTCCATTCTTACCCCCAGCTCACAGGATATTGATACAGACACGGGCATGCAGAGTCCATTCTTACCCCCAGCTCACAGGATATTGATACAGACACACGGGCATGCAGAGTCCATTCTTACACCCAACTCACAGGATATTGATACAGACACACGGGCATTCAGAGTCCATTCTTACCCCCAGCTCACAGGAGGATATTGATACAGACACGGGCATGCAGAGTCCATTCTTACTCCCAGCTCACAGGATATTGATACAGACACACGGGCATGCAGAGGCCATTCTTACCCTCAACTCACAGGAGGATATTGATACAGACACACGGGCATGCAAAGTCCATTCTTACCCCCAACTCACAGGATATTGATACAGACACACGGGCATGCAGAGTCCATTCTTACCCCCAGCTCACAGGAGGATATTGATACAGACACACGGGCATGCAGAGTCCATTCTTACCCCCAACTCACAGGATATTGATACAGACACACGGGCATGCAGAGTCCATTCTTACCCCCAGCTCACAGGATATTGATACAGACACACGGGCATGCAGAGTCCATTCTTACCCCCAACTCACACAGGATATTGATACAGACACACGGGCATGCAGAGTCCATTCTTACCCCCAGCTCACAGGATATTGATACAGACACACGGGCATGCAGAGTCCATTCTTACTCCCAGCTCACAGGAGGACATTGATACAGACACACGGGCATGCAGAGTCCATTCTTACCCCCAGCTCACAGGATATTGATACAGACACACGGGCATGCAGAGTCCATTCTTACCCCCAACTCACAGGATATTGATACAGACACACGGGCATGCAGAGTCCATTCTTACCCCCAGCTCACAGGATATTGATACAGACACACGGGCATGCAGAGTCCATTCTTACCCACAGCTCACAGGATATTGATACAAACACACGGGCATGCAGAGTCCATTTTTACTCGCAGCTCACAGGAGGATATTGATACAGACACACGGGCATGCAGAGTCCATTCTTACACCCAACTCACAGGATATTGATACAGACACACGGGCATGCAGAGTCCATTCTTACCCACAGCTCACAGGAGGATATTGATACAGACACACGGGCATGCAGAGTCCATTCTTACTCCCAGCTCACAGGATATTGATACAGACACACGGGCATGCAGAGTCCATTCTTATCCCCAGCTCACAGGAGGATATTGATACAGACACACGGGCATGCAGAGTCCATTCTTACCCACAGCTCACAGGAGGATATTGATACAGACACACGGGCATGCAGAGTCCATCCTTACCCCCAGCTCACAGGATATTGATACAGACACACGGGCATGCAGAGTCCATTCTTACCCCCAGCTCACAGGATATTGATACAGACACACAATGCAGAGTCCATTCTTACCCCCAGCTCACAGGATATTGATACAGACACACAATGCAGAGTCCATTCTTACCCCCAGCTCACAGGATATTCATACAGACACACGGGCATGCAGAGTCCATTCTTACTCCCAGCTCACAGGAGGATATTGATACAGACACACGGGCATACAGAGTCCATTCTTACCCCCAACTCACAGGAGGACATTGATACAGACACACGGGCATGCAGAGTCCATTCTTACTCCCAGCTCACAGGATATTGATACAGACACTGGCACGCATGGGAGGATGGTGTGTCCAATCTGGAATACGAACCTTGTTCCATGCGGTCCTTTATGTATTTGCTTTCATCCGATTTGATTTGTTGCTCCTTTTGAGAGCTGGTCTGGTCAGGCTGGCCACGTCTCTGCCATCGTCCGGATGTCTCCAGTCTGTCCAGCAAGGCCAGCAGCTCCTCGGTCTTCTTGGACTGCTGCAGACAGTCCCAGTTATCCAGGTATTAGTTAGGAATCAACTCTTAACTTGTGGATGGGATGGGATGTGTGTGATATGATGGGATGGGATGGACTGATTTTCACAGTGTCATACGAGAAATCATTAAACTGTTTAGAGTAAAAGTCAAATTATAGTATTATTCACCTCCTACAAATTGCGTAGGGAAACGCGGTAGGTCAGTCCTTACCCACCCCCCACCCCCAGCCCACAAGGGTTTAACGTCAACAATACGGATGACAAATCAAGGAAGATCAGTAAAAAAAAGATGAAAGATGGAGGCTGAGGGGCACCATAACCTTGACAGTTTATTGGATGGACGGATTGAAGGGTGGGATAGATAGGTCGGTGGGAGAGTGGATGGAAGGATGAACTTTCGATTTACACCATCAGCCTTTGTAGGCTATGCAAGGCCTCTGATCGCGAAAATCAGCACTTCAAGCAATAAAATCTCTAGATATTTGCCTTTTAGGAATCAAGTAGACAAATGCGATGGGCCTATTCTTCCCCCGAGATGGAAGCCTTCAGCCAAACATTAAAAATAAACACGATTGTCAAGATGATTCGAGCAAACCATTCAGAACCTAAGATGATATTACAACGTAATTAAAAAGAAATATGCAGTTATGAGCTCATTGTCACCATCGGTAAACCAAGTGTCAAAATAAGCGCCAACCAACAAGGAAATGAGCAACACATACGTAACATCATATATCAGAGTACAACGAGAAAGTTGGCACATGTAAACTCACTGAGAAAAAAAATCCCCTACCCCAACTCCCCCCCAAATAAACAAAAACAAACACCACACTTACGCCCATAGTCTTATCCTTGGTCTGATCGTCATCGTCTTGCTTGGCGTTGTTGACGGTGATGGCCCATTTCTTGTCTTTAGCCATGGACCCCATCATGTTCGCATTGTCAGTGTTGGGTGTTCCCTCATCCAGGAGGTCGGGATTCGGAGGCTTGTCATCGAAGATGACGCTATGGATACCATGGTCGTCATTGCTGCTGTTCTGATCCGACTGCCGCCTTTCAAAGTGCTCGGCCACGCCACGACGAATGACGTCATCGTTCCAGTCATTGTTCCAGTCATTGTTCCAGTCATTGTTCCAGTCACCGTTCAAGTCACCGTTTAAGTCACCGTTTAAGTCACCGTTTAAGTCACCGTTTAAGTCATCGCCCCAGTTCTCGTTCTTATCAGTGCTCTCCTCATTGCTATTCATGTCTATGTCAAACATAGAGGCTTGTATTTCGGCCAGGGTTTGCCGAGCCATGCCCTTGGCTGCGTTGAAGGCCCGTCTGAACTCCCGAGGATCAGCGTTGTCAGGAACTTGAGGGCCCTTGGGCAGCTGAAATTGATGCATTAAAAAGATCAAGCAGCTGATGCAGAGAAATCAAGTCTTGAGGTGTGGTGGCTTCTTGTGCAAGTCACGCATGCATAAATACAGTGGCTTCACCGCCTCTCAGCCTTCGCATGCATGATAAGGACACGAGTGTTTAAACTCGCATAAAATGTGAATACACATTAAAATGTTCAAGACAACAGGGCATGAAGAGTAAAAGAAGAGTCGTAACTGGCTTTCAATAATAATTTCACTGACAAAACGAATGACTGCTGCCTGGGATGTAGATTCAAAAATCACCAAGGTTACCGTTCCAGGTTTTACTATAATATACCCAAAAAAACTCAGTGACTGGTGTAGGCGGGAGGAAATGAATTTCCTTTCCTCCAGCCTACATCAGTCACTAAGCTATATGTCGTCTTTTGTTTGTGTTGTCCTCTAAAAGAGTTTTATACTCGAAACGTTGACGTCTTGTTTTGTCGTGTATATTAATATCAAGCCTGGAACAGTAACCTTGGTTTTCTAAATAATAAATTCAGAATTTTGTCATTTGAAAATCACTTCATTAAAATATATTCAATATGTTTAGTATATTTGTGATACAAATTTAATGCATCTAACCCATCGTGAGGGGAGACGCGGTGACCCTGTACCTATCCCCTACCTACAGGGGTTTGTGGATTCCTTTGTGTCATGAGGCAAAGGTACGCTATACGTAGGTAGGGCTCCTGTCAGTCGTGTCTGACTATAGATCCTGGCCCTGGAGTTGTCAGGTTGCACGTTCTGCTGTGGCTTTTCAGTCAAATTCTGTTCCGTCCTACCAACCAGAGGTGCAAATTCCAAGAGCTTTAGGGTCGCGCTTGCAGACATCCGTATATCGTAGTTGTGGACGTCGGGCTGATCTGCCTGTCGACAGTTCGTCAGATAAGAGGTCCTTGGTGAGGAAATGGAGTTTTACGTCCTATACGCCTTTGTAGGCTATGCAAGGCCATTGATCCCGAAAATCACGGAAGTTGTTAAATTAGAGCAAGTCACGGTGTTCCTAATTATTCGCCTCTTACGAAGCGGATAGGAATACATGATGGGTTTATTCTTACCGTCAACCGACAGGGGGAAGGTCCTTTGGGATTCAACCATGATTGCTCAATAGACATACCCCAGCCAGCGAATTCTACGCTGCCCAAGAAGGTGTGCATGCCTGGAAGATTTGCCTAAATAAAGACCTCCGAGTTTGAAACCCTGACCAGTCATCCCATTACATGTAGTGGAAGGACACTTACATGCAGCGAGCGATAGAAGTTGGGGTCGGGTGGACTCAGGTCGGGGTCATTGTCCATCCTCTCCAGCCAGTCGTCGACCTGTTCCATCTCTATCAATAGCGCCATAATCTTGGTCTCGTCAGGTGTGCGATGCAGATCCAGGCGACCCTACAACAATAAGTCACACGCTGATGCTTCCCTGACTGGGGTTTAATCTTTGTTGATCTGTGTCTGTGTGTGTGTGTGTTTGTGTGTGTTAGTGTGTTAGTGTGTGGTGTTGTATGTATGTATGTATGTATGTATGTATGTATGTATGCATGCATGCATGTCGAACATCGCTACAACGCACAGTTTGACAAATATCTCCCACTTTCTGCAGAAATCCAGAACGGATTTAATTGTAAGAGATGTGTTCTTGTGGGAGCCCTTGGAAGTGTTCACAGTCGTGTGATCAGTGAACTGCAGATGGTAGGGATAGCCAAATCCAGGGCAAAGAACATCGATAGATACTTGTCCGTCAGTGCCATGATAGGCTCTAGCCTGATCTGGAAACAAAGATGCAGGAAGGTCTTGCCGGGTGAGGGGCGAGTTGACAAGGCAGACATACTTGAACTCAGTGACTACTGACAGTCCAGTCATTGTTTCACAGCTAAGGGGAGGTAATACAATTACTCCCCTTGGATTGCCTCACCACAACTTTGTACTTTGAAATGTGTTACAAGTATGCACATATTCACGCCTGCACTTTTGCTCTGTATCAACATCAATAACCTGTTTTTTGTGCTGCAATTGCTTTATAATATTGCACGTGCTCGTGTCTTCAGTCATGCATTGTATCAATGTGGGTGGAGATCCTCTGATGTGTACATCCTTATTATATCATTGACACTCTTGCGGTTGGACTTCACGTAAGTGTTTGTGAAGTTAAAAAATTATCAAATTCGTGGGTGAGGAGAAATGTCGAGAAATAATGAGGGTATACATCATTAACATCTGATTGAAAGTAACTTGCTGAAAAGGAAAGTGATGGTAATCATGGCTTGTTGTAAATACCTATTCTGGTGTTTCTAATGCTAATTGATATAAGGGAGAGATGGATGGATGGATGATGGATGGTGTTTTACGGCCTATGAGCCTTTGAAGGCTATGTAAGGCCAGTAAGCACGAACATCACTGGAGCAGTTTAGAGTAAACGCAAGCTACGGTGTCTAGTCATTCGCCTCTTACGAATCGCGTAGGGAGACGAGGTGGGTCAATTCTTACCCCGAACCCACAGGGGGGGAATATAAGGGAGAGACCAGAGTGGTTAATGTGTGAAATGATCTCATGGGCTGTTGCTACTAGGCAGTGTCCTGTCTTGCGTTGTACTCTTTTTCATGTACCTATTCATGTATGCCGACTTGCACTATTCTTTCAAGAATAAAGTCATTTTGATATGCATGTATACATGCATGTATGTATGCATGTGTGTGCGTGTGCGTGTGCGTGTGTGTGTGCGTGTGTGTGTGTGTGCGTGTGCGTATGTGTGCGTGCGAGTGTGATGGAGTTTTACATCCTATCAGACTTTGTGGGCTATATGGCCATTAAGCACAAAAAATCACTTGAACAGTATAGAGTAAACGCAAATCAAGTCACGGTGTCCCTAGTTATTCGCCTCTTACGATGGATGGATGGATGGATGGATGGATGGATGGATGGATGGATGGATGGATGGATGGATGGATGGATGGATGGATGGATGGATGGATGGATGGATGGATGGATGGATGGATGGATGGATGGATGGATGGATGGATGGATGGTGTTTTACGGCCTATCAGCTTTTGTAGGCTATGTAAGGCCACTAAGCACGAAAATCACTGGAACAGGTTAGAGTAAACGCAAATCAAGTCACGGTGTCCCTAGTTTTTCGCCTCTTACGAATCATGTCGGAAAACGTGGTGTATCTATTCTGACCTCCAACCAACAGGGGGTCAAGCGGATGATGAGCAAACTGATACTAGCCCGATTCGACAAGAGGGTATTAAAGACACTGGAGGGCAAAACGCCAGAAAACGCATCTCCGAGAGTTTTGAATACGATTATCAAAAAGGTGACTAATTTCGTTTCATAAAAGTACTTGTTTTTCCATAGGGTCTGAAAAGCACTCATTCCGCGTGGGTCGAATAGAAGATTTGAATTTATCACGGTGTAACTGGTGCACATTACGCCATTCTCAAATCGCCAGTCCTTTCTGAGCATGCTCTGTATACTCACATTTAATCCTGGTGTAAAAGTAAGTGTAAAACATTGCTAGGACGGATGGATAGTGTTTACGGCCTGTCAGCCTTCGTAGGCTATGTAAGGCGCACGAAAATCACTAGAACAGTTTACAGTAAACGCTAATCAAGTCACGGTGTCCCTAGATATTCTCTTACGAATTGCGTAGGGAGACGCGGTGGGTCAATTCTTCCCCCGAACCCACAGGGGGCACGTGGCTAGGACATTTCACTCTGGCTGCCCATCAACTTCAACGGACGTTTCCTCAATGCGACAGATTTGCGGCTAGGCGACTACAATCTGCTACGACTTCATTTTGAGTTATCCGAATTTTACTATTTTTGCACCAATTCATAGCTCGTTTTTGTTTTTAATTATGCCGATATAAAATGTTCAAATGCGACTTTATGCACTTTTTGCTGGATAAAGTCACAATTGATTTTCCGAGCTTACTCGAGTGAGCGGGGTATGGACGGAGTTATATGGCCTATCAGCTTTTGTAGGCTATTTAAGGTCGACATTAATCACGAGGAACATGACAATGTCATAAGTCACGGTTCCCCTAGTTATTTGCCTCTAACGAAACACGTAGCGAGACATGGTGGGTAAATTCGTACCCCCTAAACCACATGGGGGCAGCCTTAATTGATGAACATGGGAGTTTCACGGCCTACGTATGGCCATTGATCACAAAAATCACTAGTGCTGGTAAGAACAAGACAAGTCATGTCACAATCAAACCAACTGAGAAGAGCATAGCCAGAAAATGTTTGAAAGCATAGACTGTCAATGCTTACGTCTTGATTGTGCATCAGATGAGGGATGCCTTTGCGGACTTCCACGTATGTGCGATCTTGTCCCGAGTTCTGCCCTGACAAGAAGTCGTCTTGCTGAAATAAAGACAAGGCCAATGAAAATCCAGTCTGTGTACATGTTAGTGTCTGCGTCAATGTGCGCATTTAACTTGGGCAGAGTGGCGCCTGGCTGCGGAATTCTTACCAATAATTTTTCGGTTCACTTTCCGCAACGATGAAAACATACAGTACAAGTGCATACTGGAATAAAGGAGAACAAAAATCCATCAAATGGACATTGCGTCTCACTTTCCCCCGCACACCACACCCCTTGTCTCTCGCACGCACGCGCACTCACAAGCTCGCACGCACGCACGCACGCGCGCTCGCCCACACGACCGCGCACACATACGCACAGCTTGTAAGAGTCACATTAAATGACAAGGTAAAAAAGCCTTATTTTAACTCCTGCATTCACAAAGAGAATAGAATCCCTTTTACAACGCCTCGCATCTCTATCAGCGTCAAGTTGGATCAGAAGAGAGGAGTTGACAGGGATAACGATTGCTGTAGGTTACTGCAAACAATTACTGCTGGTGTTTGTCGTCGTTGTCCTCGTCACTACCAGCGCCACCATAAATGAATGAATGACGTGGCTTGTTAGTGTTTGTAGGCCAAGTAAAACTATTGACAAAATCATAAGGGTTGGTTCGAGTCTAGTCTTGATTTCCCTGGTTGCAAGAAACTCCCAACAGAGCGAGACAGACTATCTTCAGAGGAAGAGCCCTTAATCCTTTCTGACAGTACCGGGGAAGGGCCACATCTGGTCAGTTCCAGGTGCCCGTCGGTTGGCCTGATCTATTAGCATGCTGTGCGTGCACCAAGAACCTCTTACGACGACGATGATGTCGAAGTTTTACGGCCTGTGAGTTTGTATAGCCTCTGTCGTTTCGCGTTGAGGGGGACACTATCACCATGAAAACGACAAAAATTATGTTTACAGTATGAGAAAAATTGCAGAAAAGTGATATGATATCAGGGGCAAACCCTACATAATTACTCAGCGCTACACAAATGCTATAACTACTTCCAGAAAAGGCGATACATACCTTCTTCCCTTGAGCTCCGACTCGATCCAGAAACAGCAAACCATCATCATGGACATGATGACGCGCCACTGCAGGGCCATCCTGTGAACGAGGAAGGAAGGATGGATGGAAAGGATGGATGGATGGATGGATGGATGGATGGATGGATGGATGGATGGATGGATGGATGGAGCTTGACGGCCTATCAGACTTTATAGGCTATTTCAAGGCCATTGATGACGAAAAATCAGTAGAACTAATTGGAATAAGAACAAGTTTGTCTATTTTTGGCCCCAACCCACGGAAAGAACGAGGAACGAGAAATGGCGTTTTACGGCCTAGCAGCCCCCACAGGCTATGTAAGGTCACCCATCACGTACAGTCAGAAGCTGGTTAGAGTAAAAGAAAGTCACGCTTTCACTAGTTATTCGTCTCTTTACGATACGCATAGAGATGGATAGACGGATGGATGGGTGGATGGGGTTTAAGGGATCATCGCGAAGGGAGACGATGCGAGTTCTTACCCCAACCACATTGGGGGATGACCCTGCGAAAGTCATCAGACTGCCCCAATGGATGGAGTGTTACGGTTCATCAGGTAAGTGATCACGAAAATTCACCAGAACTGCTTAGAATCGGAGCAAGTCGTGTCACAATTTCCCCAGTCATTCGCCTCTTACAAAACGAGGAGGGAAAATCGGTTAAGAGACGACTTGAGAAAAGTAAGGCTGAAATGGTCGAAGTCGGAAACATTCGCGGACACTACCTCAGGTATTCTGTCCGCCCGGACAGAGTACCCCAGTTTGAAATCTCGGCATTTGAACGAGAACGAGACCGCACCAGCCACTCTGCCTTACTTCGCACGCCCGGGGAGTTGTGCTAAGATCTGGCCGCGTTAATGTATCTACGTCTTGTGACAAACGTCTTGCTCGGCGGTACTGTACTCCATGCACCTTAACGGTCTGCGTGATTCGGGTGTAATCTTAAGCTAAACGACGTTTATTGGCGCTGCTGAAATGGCCGAAGTCGGAAACATTCGGAACGTCGTTTAGCTTAAGATTACACCCGAATCACGCGGACCGTTAAGGTGCATGGAGTACAGTACCGCCGAGCAAGACGTTTGTCACAAAACGCAGATACATTAACGCGGCCGGATCTTAGCATAACTCCCGAGCGTGCGAAGTCAGTCAGGCGGAGTGGCGGGTGCGGTCTGAGCTGAGCGCTATCATCGGTATGTCACGTGACTAAGGCCGAGATTTCAAACTGGGGTACTCTGTCCGGGCGGACAGTACCTCAGGTACAGTGTCCGCGAATGTTTCCGACTTCGAACATTTCAGCAAAAGTAAGAGGGATAAAACTGAATGTTAAATCATTTTGGGGATTCATGTATCCAAAGGCAAAGAGGGCCTCCAAAACCCTCTACTTGTAATGGGCTTTTTAAGTTACTAAAAAACAAAATAATCAAAACTCCTCAGCCCGCTACATCGTAGCAGAGATTTAAGCAGAGTGCAACGGAAGGCAGGGTATGACTGCAGTTTTCAACAGTCTTCATTACCTCAGTACAGTCCTGCTTTCCCAACTTTGGCTGTGGGCAGAGCGATGCGAGGGGTCAAGTCTTACTCCCGACCCACAGGGGAGAACTATTTGATGCTGGTTAGGTACATATATACCGCATGAATTGTCGCCAGTACGTAATATCAATGAATGAATTAATGAGTGAATTAATGGAGTTTTAAGGCATATCTATCGTAATTTCAAAGCTGTGTAGTCGAGTACACATTTCGTATTCTGATCAAATTCCGTCGCCACAACCCACTGTAATTTATCAAATAGAAAAAGCTTGGACACCTTCGTAAGAAGAGCTTCTCGAGAAAGTTTACCGCAACGCTGTCACACTGACGACAGCGTTTACGTCGTTATTGTAGGTGCAAAAAGGAACAACTTGTAGAGATACAATTGGAACAAACCTGGACAGTTGAGAGCACCTCCTTGCACAGCAGCAGGGGACAGCGTGTGGAATAAATGCTAAAATCCACACAATTTGTACAAGGAGATAACTGGCCTCCAGATTATTCTTGTTCTCCAAACTCTCTGTCAGTATCGGCGATGCTGCATCGGCGTCCACACAACTGCGACTGAGACGTGTCAAGGGTCTGGCCTTCCTATTGTTTCCTCAAAACCAACGCTGATTGGCTCGTTCAAAGACGAGGCATGTTTTGCACGTGTGCCTTCATTACGGTGATTTGCACGTGCCTTCATTACGGTGATTTGCACGTGCCTTCATTACGGTGATGTACTGCGTTATCATTAGTCCTTTTCAAATGCTAGAGGCACATAGGGACAAGGTGACATTATAATTGGCTGCGCCAGTTATTGGACATGTTCAGAAAATAACGGGTGAGGGATGTCTGTACTGTATGAATGTAAAATTAATTTTTGCCTTAGCTTCTTAAAAGTACCAGCGCCTTTAAGAATTTGTATGAAACATTAAAAATAACCAAACATACATACCATACATGTATGCACGAAGCTGAGGTTGCTTTTGCCTTTCACCCATTCAGTTGTAAGAATACACGTCAACCCATGCAAACGGTTACAGGCAAGTAACTAGGGAAGTCGAGACTTAACTCACTCTCCCTCTAACCATCTCCAGTAATTGTCGTGATCAATGGCCTTACACAACCTGCAAAGGGAGTGGTAGCCTGCAGGGGCGGACGAGGGGGGGGGGGGGGGGGGGGGGGGTCCGGGGGTTCCGGAACCCCCCCCCCCCCCCCCCCCCCCCCCACCCCCCCCCCCCCCAAGAGAAAAACAAAAAAAACACAATTTTTATTAGTAACAAAATGTGCTGCCTGAAAGTTGTAATGATCACCATCAGAATGCGCGCGACTGGAACATTTTGCAGTGAAAATCCCCCACCCCCACCCCCCGCTTCCACGTTTCGGCTGAGCTCCAAGCGTTCTCATAGGGTCGATCTCCCCACCCACCCACCACCCCCGCTGTCACGTTTCGGTTTAGCTTCAAGCCTCCACCACCCACCACCCCCCACCCCCACCCCCCCCCACCCCTCCCCCCCGCTTCACGTGTTGGTTGAGCACTGAAACTCCTAACCACCCACCCACGCGTCCCCCCGCTAATCACGTTTCCGGTGAAGGCACCGTTAACAACCCACCTCCCCACCCCCGCTCTTAATAGAGTTTGGAACACACACACACACACACACACACACACACACACACACACACACACACACACACACACACACACACACAAAAAGAACTGATCCGCTCCTGGCCTGTATTACTTAATGAAGGCCTCCTCACACGTGAACACATTTATGGCACCTATGCTGTGTCCGTAGAAAATGTCGCACTTGCAAGTGGCAAAAATGTTCGGGCGTGCACGATGCTACGGAGAAAGTTAGAAAGACAACTATCAACGCACTCACTTCAGAGTAATACACATAGCCTGGTGGGTATCATAGTCAGCTACCACGTGGTTAACTCGGGTTCATTTAACGGTCGATGTTTGTTGGGTTTTTTCGTATCTCACCCCAGTTCTCATTTAGGTTAGACTTCCGCAGGCGGGCCACGCTAGTGGAGAGCTGTGTACGGATGGGTCAGCGAAGATGACGTGACATCTGATTGGCTGCGGTTTTGCTAATGAAATACGCAGTCAATCCGATGGTGTGATCCGTCAGCTTGTGTGTTACGTCATATTTGCTGTCTTTCTCGCACCCCTCTCCTCGTATGAGTCCACTAGTGTGGCTCACCTAGAGAAATCTAAACCTCATTTAACATTTAATTGGACACAAAGACATTTTCTTTCTTTTCAATAAAAATTGCCACGTTTGAGGTGGTCTTTTATCTTCATACCCTTTCTCTCTTTCTGCAACACACACACACACACCCTTCTCCTTTTTTCATCACATTTCCACTGTGCATCCCTCACAGCTACAGCGTCGGACACTCCTTCGACCAGCGTGTTTGTTTACAAATCGTTTTCTGGACTGTGTACAAATCAGTAAAGTAAAACGTATCCATTATCAATAGAATCGGTGATTTTTAGCCGTAATCAAACTATCTTAATGGTTTAATGCAATTATTTTTATCATCATTGACTGATCTATTTGTCCTTAAAAAGTACGGACACATGTTCTTCTATATTTATGGCAGGTACTATTTTTAGATTAACCCCGGGGAACCCATCTCTGGCCATTCTGGTGATTCTCAAAGGTTCTCATCAGCAGATGGGCACCTGGAACTTTAACCAGGTGTGGTCCTCCCTCCAAGAGTGTCAGGATGTTTAAAGGGCCGAAACACTTGTCGACGGGGGCTCTTCCTCTGAAGACCGTCTGCTGCCTCGCTCCGTTGGGAGTTTCTTGCTACAAAGGTTTTACATAGCCCACAATAACTGATAGGCCGTAAAACTTCATTCGCTCATTGTATGTCCGTTTGTCAGTCCTTCCCTCTGTCTTCCGATGAGGGTGCATCGAATGGCTCTGTGGGTTGGGGGTAAGAATTGACCCACCGCGCCTCCCTGCGGGATTCGTAGAAGGCGAATAACTCGGGACATCGTGGCTTGATTTGCTTTTACTGCAACCTGCTCTGACGAATATCGTGATTATAGGCCCTTAGTCTGCAATGGATTACAAGACCACACTTCTATATTCCTTCCTTCATTTTGGCCGTTTGTTGTACTCGACATACCTGGTACTGCTTGGGTCTGTCTGTCTGTCCGTCCGTCTGTCTGTGTCTGTGGGTCTCTTTGTGTTTCTGTCTGTGTGTCTGTCTGCCTGTCTGTGTGTGTGTGTGTGTGTGTGTGTCTGTCTGCCTGTCAGTGTGTGTCAATGTGTGTCTGTCTGTGTGTCTGTCTGCCTGTCTGTGTGTCTGTGTGTCTGTCTGCCTGTGTGTGTGTGTCAATGTGTGTCTGTCTGTCTGTGTGTGTCTATGTGTCTGTCTGTCTGCCTGCCTGCCTGCCTGCCTGCCTGTCTGTCAAGGAGATTATATTTTACCCTGTGGAATGATGCCATCCACAATAAACATAGGTCTATCGGCCAATGACCTTATTTCAAGAAACACCATTCATAATGATCAACACTACAAATCTAGATCTACGAGTCAAGAGAAGGGTAACCTGTTTTACCTTCGATGTCATGCACAAATCCTTCGATGAACTTTTCGTAGCCTTTCCCTTTTTTTCTGCTGGGCATGTTGGCAAAATCACTTGCCCATACTTCCACATTTCCATGTGAGAATGGAGGCACATGAAGGAGATTTCCACTCCATGTACTGTACACGTACTGGTGCTGGCCATAGAAGACGCCATTACATAAATTTGCGACCCTCGTCTCGTTTTCGATATCAAAATGGCCGCTGCGTGAATAACGTCCATTGGCAGACGCCGTGTAGCGACCAAAAGTTACCCCCGACAAAAAGTTACCCCGGAAGTCATCGCAGAGTTATCTGCTCGGCTCTCTCTTTATGCGATTTACCGCTCTTGACGTATTCTTCGCATGGAATATATCCCGACAAACGACGCATTAGTTGCTTTACGAATTTGTGTGTTTTTGTGACCGAAATTTTACTTGTGCTTTTCATTTTTCCCGTTGGGATTTGAGTATGTGAAGAGTAGATGCAATTTTATAAGATTGGGTTATTTAGGATGTTGTGTTTTGAGCCATTTACAAATGTAACTTTTTTCCCCTTTCTATCACGGTTACGAGTATTTTTATGTGGAATATAAAGACTTTTAAGTAACCCGGGACCTGTTTTATTTCGTTTTTGTGGATCCCCTTAACAGTGCCTTAGAGAACTTGTTTGGGTTTCACCAGATGTGTATTTTAAATTGTTTGATGCTCAAGTGCTGCCCATGCTACTGTACTCATCAGAATTGTGGGGTTTAAGTGACTGCTCACAGGCGGAGGCTGTCCATCTGCAAGCTATAAAAAGATTTCTTTATGTTCCCCCTCAAGCGCCAAATCTCATAGTGTATGGCGAAACAGGCAGGTACCCTTTATACGTTAATGCATCGATGCGATGTGTGAAATATTGGTTTAAAGTTGTGAAAATTGATACTTCTAGATATCCCCTTAAAGCCTATGAAATGATGTCACTATCGGGTAATAGTGAAACATGGGCTGACAAGATAAAGACGTTGCTGTGCAGATATGACTTCGGTAGTGTGTGGTGAAATCGGAGGGGTGTTAGTTGTTATACTGTGAGGTGGGTGTGATGGACTAAAGGATCTTGAGGGTGGAGTCAGGGGTCAATGGACAGAACTCCCCCTTGTGGCGTTAATGCACTAGCCTATGCCTTTTACTGTGATGGGCACGCCTTTGCCTATTTGTGTGTATGTGTGCTGCCCATCTTCCAATAGCTCTTTTAAAACCAATAATAATAATCACACACACACACACACACACGCTCTGTCTGTCTCTCTCTGTCTCTCTCTCTGTCTCTCTCTCTCTCTCTGTCTGTCTCTGTCTCTCTCTCTCTATCTGCCTCTCTCTGTCTCCATGTGTCTGTCTCTCTGTCTCTGTCTCTCTGTCTCTGTCTCTCTGTCTCTGTCTCTCTGTCTCTCTGTCTCTCTGTCTCTGTCTCTGTCTCTGTCTCTGTCTCTCTCTCTCTCTCTCTCTCTCTCTCTCTCTCTCTCTCTCTCTCTCTCAAAATGACCGATGATAGGCTACCCAGGCAAGCATACCTCATGTTGTTTAACACAAAGATCCCAGATGATCGAAACTGAGCAAAGTTAGTTGAAAATGTAATATGCAAGGCCGGCTATGCGTATATCTGGAAAAATGGAGGCACTACTACTGAGAGAAGTTTTCTTGTAAACTTGAAAAATAGGCTGCAAGATTGCTATAGGCAGAGCTGGAACAGCAAAATTCGTGAAAGTGAAAGATTCAGAATGTATCGATCCTTCAAAAGAACCTTAGAAAGTGAAAAATACTTAGAATACATTGAGATTAAAAAATTCAGAGATGTATTTATCCGGTTTAGATTTGGAGTGAATGATTTACCTGGTAACAAACAATCTATGCGCAGCCACAATATAGACCAACATTGCCTCCTTTGTGGTGAGATTGAGAATGAGAAACATTTTCTATTTTATTGTCCTTTGTATAATGATCTACGTAATAAATACATAAATGAATACATCAAATGTCCAGAAGCTGCTGATGCCACCTTTTTGATAGATGGACGTGGATACATGAAAACACGCAAGGTAGCAATGTATCTTTATTATGCCTTCCGATTACGAGACCAATTTCTTGCTAGTTTAGAACAAGACCATGAACAATAATGTTATGATGAAAGAATGTACGTTAATACTATATTTATACTGTTTCCATTGTTTGATTGTCACTGATATGTACTAGCCAATGTGTTCACTTGGATTATACGCCTTGTTTCAAATTGTGGCTCAAGTATACTGGCTCCTCAAAAAGAAGCAAGTCATGTACATGTATACATGTATTGTTGTGATGGGCCGGTGGCCTAAACAATAAAATCAATCAATCAATCAATCTCTCTCTATTTATCTATCTATCTATCTATCTATCTATCTATCTATCTATCTATCTATCTATCTATCTATCTATCTATCTATCTATCTATCTATCTATCTATCTATCTATCTATCTATCTATCTATCTATCTATCTATCTATCTATCTATCTATCTATCTATCTATCTATCTATCTATCTATCTATCTATCTATCTATCTATCTATATCTATCTATCTATCTATCTATCTATCTATCTATCTATCTATCTATCTATCTATCTATCTATCTATCTATCTATCTATCTATCTATCTATCTATCTATCTATCTATCTATCTATCTATCTATCTATCTATCTATCTATCTATCTATACTGTCTATCTATCTATCTATCTATCTATCTATCTATCTATCTATCTATCTATCTATCTATCTATCTATCTATCTATCTATCTATCTATCTATCTATCTATCTATCTATCTATCTATCTATCTATCTATCTATCTATCTATCTATCTATGTATCTATCTATCTATCATATCTATCTATCTATCTATCTATCTATCTATCTATCTATCTATCTATCTATCTATCTATCTATCTATCTATCTATCTATCTATCTATCTATCTATCTATCTATCTATCTATCTATCTATCTATCTATCTATCTATCTATCTATCTATCTATCTATCTATCTATCTATCTATCTATCTATCTATCTATCTATCTATCTATCTATCTATCTATCTATCTATCTATCTATCTATCTATCTATCTATCTATCTATCTATCTATCTATCTATCTATCTATCTATCTATCTATCTATCTATCTATCTATCTATCTATCTATCTATCTATCTATCTATCTATCTATCTATCTATCTATCTATCTATCTCTCTGTCTTGCTTTGTCTCTCTCTTTGTGTCTCTGTCCCTCTGTGTCTCTGTCTCTCTGTGTCTCTGTCTCTATCTCTCACTCTGTCTCTGTCTCTCTCTGTGTCTCTCTCTGTCTCTCTCTGTGTCTCTCTCTGTGTCTCCCTCTGTCTCTCTATGTGTCTCTCTCTGTCTATCTCTTTCTCTTTCTGTCTCTGTCTCTGTCTCTTTCTCTGTCTCTGTCTCTGTCTCTCTCTCTTTCTCTTTCTCTATTCTCTCTCTCTCTCTCTCTCTCTCTGAAACACACACACACACACACACACACACGCGCGCGCGCGCGCGCGCAGCTCACAACGTTTTTACCATTAAAAGGGTGGGTGGGTGTAGGTGTGTGGTTCAGGTGTGGTGTAGATGTGGATGTGGTGTAGGTGTGGATGTGAATGTGGTGCAGGGGTGGTGTAGTGTGGGTGTGGTGTAGATGTGGATGTGGTGTAGGTGTGGATGTGAATGTGGTGCGGGGGTGGTGTAGTGTGGGTGTGGTGTAGATGTGGATGTGGTGTAGGTGTGGATGTGAACGTTGTGCTGGGGTGGTTTGGTGTGGATGTGGTGTAGGTGTGGATGTGAATGTGGTGCAGGGGTGGTGTAGTGTGGGTGTGGTGTAGATGTGGATGTGGTGTAGGTGTGGATGTGAATGTGGTGCGGGGGTGGTGTAGTGTGGGTGTGGTGTAGATGTGGATGTGGTGTAGGTGTGGATGTGAACGTTGTGCTGGGGTGGTTTGGTGTGGATGTGGTGTAGGTGCGGGGTTGGTGTGGTGTGGATGTGGTGTAGGTGTGGGGATTGTGTAGGTGAGGGGTTGGTGTAGGGTGTGTGTTACAAGTCATCCTCTGAGTCTAAATGTATGTTAATTAATCAATGGTTGGAAGGGACCTGACTTGCACACATACCAATCACTGCCTTCATTAGCCCTGTCTCTTTCTCTTAAAACCAGAAGAAGTCATGAGAAATCAATTAATAATGATTTAATCAAATAAGGGCAAATTGTGATATCTTCAAGCAAAAATCAAGCATGCACGAGAAGAAGATTTAGTAATAGGCCAGCCTTAATTAATGAATGTTAAAATTTATCATCAGTTCCACTTTTTTACTTATCTCATGTGTCTATTGAAATCGCTTGGCTGGATTCACAGATTTGGGGGGGGGGGGGGGGGGGGGGGGGATCAGAGGTGTTGTAGGTGTGTGGCTGAGGGTGGGTAGTCTACTGGTGTCTGTCTCCGTCTCTATCTACTCTGTGTTCATTGCTAAGTTTCTTGTAAAATAAGATACAAAAACTAGCAAGAATCAAATCCGTCAAATATCATCAGCTTGATGACAACAAAGGCAGTCCAGTTCATAGTTCATGCATCTTATCGTCAGTTAGCTTGGTAAAGAAGAGCAACAAGAACTCGAGGTTTGACTTGCTCTCATTCCATCCAGCTCAAATAGTTTGGGAGCCATGCATCCTTTGTGTGGTGAGTGCAGAGTGTGGGTGTGGTGAGTGCAGGGTGTGTGTGTGTGGTGAGTGCAGGGTGTGTATGTCTGTCTGTGTGTGTGTGTGTGTGTGTGTGTGTGTGTGTGTGTGTGTGTGTGTGTGTGTGTGTGTGTGTGTGATGAGTGCTGTGTGTGTGTGTGTGTGTGTGTGTGTGTGTGTATGGTGAGTGCAGTGTGTGTGTGTGTGTGTGTGTGTGTGTGTGTGTCTGGTGAGTGCAGTGTGTGTGTGTGTGTGTGTGTGTGTGTGTGTGTGTGTGTGTGGTGAGTGCAGGCTGTGGATGTGTGTGTGTGTGTGTGTGTGTGTGTGTGGTGAGTGCAGTGTGTGTGTGTGTGTGTGTGTGTGTGTGTGTGTGTGTGTGTGTGTGTGTTTTGCGTGTGTGGTGAGTGTCAGGGTTGGGATGTGGATGTGTGTGTGGTGGTGTGTGTGTCTGTGTGTGTGGTGTGTGTGTGTGTGGTGTGTGTGTCTGTGGTGTGTGTGTGTGTGTGTGTGTAAGTGTGTGTGTGTGTGTGTGTGTGTTGTGATGTGTGTGTGTGTGTGTGTGTGGTGAGTGCAGGGTGTGGATGTGTGTGTGTGTGTGTGTGTGTGTGTGTGTGTGTGGTGAGTGCAGTGTGTGTTTGTGTGTGTGTGTGTGTGTGTGTGTGTGTGTGGTGAGTGCAGGGTGTGGATGTGTGTTGTGTATGGTGTGTGTGTGTGTGTGTGTGTGTGTGTGTATGTGTGTGTGGTGTGTGATGTGATAGTGCAGGGTATGGCTGTGTGTGTGTGTTGTGTGTGTGTGTGTGTGTGTGGGTGGTGTGTGTGTGTGTGTCTGTGATGAATGCAGGGTGTAGATTGTCCTTGCTTGGCGTGGTTTTTTTTAGTGCGTTTTTATTTGGTGTATATGGTTGTTTTGTTTGTGTGTGTGTGGT